>JAVYIG010004611.1:0-156930 GCA_035222895.1 Strongylocentrotus droebachiensis
TCTCTTATGTAAAAGATTATATCATGTTTTGAACTTGAACTTGAACTTGAAAGCGAACAAAATTAGTGAAGTTAATGCAAAACACTTCCCGGTGACAAAATAGAACGCGTATGGAGTTTATGGTCTGGCACGGCAATTTAAGCCCGAAAAAGTTATTGTTCATCTAGGCTCTAATAACATAAACAATGATGATGAAGATGGAATTGCTGCGATTTGCGAAGCTGTCGTCGCTATGTCAAGAAATATTGTCACACAGACTGATGCAGGGGCGTACGCAGGGGGGGGGGGGTAGAACCCCCCCTTTGGTATTTTTATGTGTGTAACCCCCCCCCCTTTGTTTTGTTTTGTTTTGTGTTTTTTTTATTATAAAAAAAAAAAAAAAAAAAAAAATTATGCCCATGGCTGACCTAAAAAAGGTGACCTTACCCCCCCCCCCCCCCAACGAAGAAAAATGTCAAATTTTCAAATTTCGAGACCAAAAAAAAAAAGTGTCCTCTTACCCTCCCCCCCCCCCCCCCCCCCCCCCCCCCCCCCCCCCCCCCCCACTGAGCGACTTTTCGGCCGGCGTGATTTCGTTGCGAAATTTTGGCCCGATTTTAAACCCCCCCCCCCCTTGAAAAAATCCTGCGTACGCCCCTGGACTGATGTCAAATCGGTGACAATATCAACCATAGTCCACCGCCGGCGCCGAGATGAATCCTTTGTGGACAGAGTGAACGCCCGCATAAAACTTCTGGCCAATGAGCGTGGACGGGCGATTATTGACTATGAGATCCGCCCCGATAGCGTTTTTTTTCCTCGGCGGCACAGATAGGGGTTAGGTGCGTGTTGAGCCTATGGGAAGGGTTAGGGTTAGGGTTAGGGTAAGGGTTAAATCAAGACCCCTTTGAAGAAAAAAAAAGCCCCAATCTGTGACGCATCTATTCATCTTTCTATATAGATGGCGTTCATTGCAATAGGAACGGGGTCACTATGTTTGCACAGAAACGACAGAATATAATAATAGACGACACCTTCGTCATGCAGATACACATCGAGCTTCAGCTACAAACCAAATCTGAGTTGGAAAACGTAATAAGCTGGCATGATTTCTCAAGACTTGATCATGAAGGATTTGTAGTTTCACTGACACAAAGGCCTTTCAACGACATATTTCAAAGTACAGATGCCAGTGAAGCGTGGGAGAAATGGTATAACCTATACCAATGGAGGTTGTGAATAAATTTGCACCACTTGAAAGTAAACGTATGCGTAGGAATCCTTGTCCATGCCTGGTTTCTGGTGACACCATTCAATACATATTGAGAATACTCGTGATCACTTTCATAAGAAAGTTCTTCAAACCCAGAGTGATTTAATGTGGAACGGATACAAACATTACAGAAATTTAGTCAATAGGATGGTAAAAAGAAGGCATACGTTGACTCTCTATTTTAAGATAACGCGCGTTACACCTGAAAAGCAAGCGATAGCAAGAGTAATTCAGCCAAACCTCAGAGATGAAAACACTTCTCTTTATCAAGAATTTGAAGAAAAGTTTAAAGTTAAAGGTCTTCATTTTTGACACCTTAATGTGAGGTCTATTCTAAACAAGATATCGGAACTTAGAATTCTTTTTAAAAGAAAAAGGCTGTCTATTATTGCTTTCACTGAAACATGGTTAAACAATTCCATAAATGATGAAGAAATTGAAATAGACGGATATAAAATCATACGCCATGATCGATCCTCTGGCTCTGGAGGTGGTGTATGTTTCTATATCAGAAATGATATTGCATTTAATATTATGGATGCTATAAGTACTGGAGATACGGAATCCCTGTGGATAAATTTGCTTATACCAAGATCAAAACCAATTGTTGTTGGTGTTCTGTATCGACCTCCGAAAAACAATTTGTTTATCGAGAAATTGTCCAATATTCTTGATACATTAAAGAAGGATGACGAAATAATTCTTTTAGGAGACATGAATATTTGTCTTCTTCGCAAATCGCCACTGGCTAAAAAATATATTGACTTGTTGAGTCTTCATGGGTTTAGTCAACTCATTAAAGACGCAACACGCGTTACACCTACATGTTCTTCTCTATTGGATCATGTTGGTTGTACCAAAGAAAATAAAATAAGTCAAAGTGGTGTCATTGATCTAGGTATTAGCGACCATTATTTTACTTTCTGTACACGGAAAAATGTTAGACTGGCTATAGGTCATCACAGGACTAATGATATCAGATCCATGAAAAAATATACAGAAGAGTCTTTCAATCTTCAACTATCTGTTGTTGATTGGTCACGAATAACTGACTGTACAGATGTAAATGAGGCATGGTCAATATTTCAACATGTTTTTATCTCAAATTTGAATATGATAGCGCCACTGAAACGGATAAGAATAAAACAAAGATCAGAAACTTGGGTGACTAAAGATATTCTTTCCCTAATTCAAGAGAGAAATATAGTATACAAAAAATGGAGGAAAAGAGCAAAAGATGAGAAGCTCTATAAAAGATACAGAGTATTAAGAAATATGGTCCAAAGAGAGGTGAAAAAGGCTAAACTCGATTACTTACAAAACAAGATAGAAGAAAATAAACAAGATTCGAAAAAACTTTGGCAGAATCTAAAAAGCTTAGGATTGAAAAATAAGAAGCGAAAAGAACAAGAATCTGTCATTAAAATTGATGGGGAATTATGTCATGATAAGATGGCCATCGCTGATGAATTCAATTCTCATTTCACAAATGTGGCTGCCAAATTAGTAGACAAACTCCCCCCTTCCAAAGACTTTTTCAGCGCAGACAATGATTGTATTCGTGACTTTTACGAAAGAAAAGGTGTACGTGAAAACAGCTTCGAGTTATTACCAATCAGTGAACAATTTGTTTTCAAAGAGTTACGTAAGTTGAATGTATCAAAAAGTACTGGGTTAGACTTGATTCCAGCTAAATTTCTAAAAGATGGTGCGAAGGTTTTATTTAAGCCTCTAAGTTACTTAATGAACCTATCTATCTTGACGAGTACTTTTCCAGAAGATATGAAAATAGCAAAAGTGACTCCACTTTATAAAAAGAAAGATAAAACTGATGTTAGCAACTATAGACCTATTAGTGTTTTAAGCGTAGCATCAAAGATTCTAGAAAAATCGGTCTGTGTTCAAATTGAAAGATACTTCAAAGAAAATGATATAATTTATGAATTTCAATCTGGTTTTCGACATGATTATTCGACTGAAACATGTCTAATTCATTTGACTGATTATTTGAGGAGAGAAACTTCCCAAGGGCGCTTTGTTGGTATGGTGCTCCTTGATCTGCAAAAAGCTTTTGATACAGTTAATCATTGCGTCTTATTGAAGAAGTTACAACTAATGGGTTTTGATAAGGCAAGTTTAGATTGGTTCAGATCCTACTTATCTAATCGGCACCAAGTAGTGGCCATTCATGATATTCGTTCCAAACTAATGCCTATAACATGCGGTGTTCCTCAGGGAAGTATTTTAGGCCCAATTCTATTTTCAAGTTATATAAATGATATGTGTACCTGTATAAAAGACTTCAAACTATTATTGTACGCAGATGACAGCGTACTACTCTATTCAAATCCTGATCCTAAATATATTGAGGAAAAGCTCAGTGAACAGCTGTCTACGTGTGTCGATTGGATGACTGATAATAAGCTTTCTTTACACTTGGGAAAAACAGAAAGCATTTTATTTTGTTCTAAAAGTAGTTCTAAAAAGTCATTTGAATTCAAAGTGAGACACAATAATCAAGCAATCAAGAGAAAAGAGTCTGTGAAGTATTTAGGCATTGAGTTGGCTAGCGCAATTTCATTTTCATCTTTAGTAGAATCAGTTGTAAAAAAAGCAAATTCTCGTCTGAAATTTTTGTACAGATATCAAAGTTGTATGGATTTAAAAGCAAGACGTACACTCTGTTTTGCTCTTATTCAATGTTTATTTGACTATGCTAACCCTGCATGGTACAGTAACATAAACAAGTCAGATCAAAAGAAGTTGAAGATTATACAGAACAAAATGGTGAGATTTATCAACTGTTCTGGTCCAAGAACTCATGTTGGCTATAGCGAACTTTCTAAAGCTGGTTTTCTTGAAGTCGACCAAAGATCAAAACAACTCGCATTGCATCACGTGCATAAAATATATCATACTAGGTCGAATCATTATATTCGATCCAACTTCGATCTTGTTACTGACGTACATGATTATAATACAAGAAATAGACGATTCAACTTTAACTTACCAGAAAGAGTAGGTAGTATTGGAAATTCGTTTTATTACAATGCCATAAAACATTGGAATTCCCTTCCCAATGGTGTAAAAGAAATAGGAAACTATGATCATTTTAAGAGGAAATTAAAGGAATACCTAATACTTGACAGTCAGAGAAGAGAAGTGAATGACATGTTATATGATTGAAATTGTTATTCTTCTGTCGGTTCATACTTTTTCATGTTGTATATACTTATGTTTTCGTACGTTATAGAAATTCTACAAATTCATCATTATTTTCCTCTTCTTCCTTCTCCTCTTTTTCTTCTTCTCCTTCTTCTTTTTCTTCTTGTACTTAATATCATTTCTATCATCAGTTTAATGTTGTTATTATTATCTTTAATAAGTAGTTCTTTTAATTTTCTTATCTGTCTGTAAATATTACTATTTTAATTTATTAATTGTATACATGTCTGTAAGGGACCCCACTGGAAATAAGCTCTCGAGCTTTCGTGGGTTATCCTGTTCAAGCTGACTTATTTTTGATCTGTTATTATTGTATATTGTTGTATGTTGGAAGCTTGTCGAATAAAATCAATCAATCAATCAATCTCTTCTTTAAGAGAATGAGGGTAATCCTGGTGCCCAAACGTTTCTGAAAAGATAACGTTATAATTTATTATACAAGTCTCAAGAAATGAAATAACTGATTCAGGAGAAATACATGTAGCAAACATTTTCAGTAATATTATTGTTTCAGTAGTGCGGTGAAAAGTTTAACCGACAATTTTTAAGCATCAAGTGATGAAGCGATAACCACAAAATGCAGTACAGCCGAAGATAATCTGTCGGAACCCACAGAATTGTTTGATCTAGCTGCCAGCTGTTGATAGCGAATTTGAATAGAAAGAAATTAAGGGTTTTCCGATCACCAAGGCTACAGGGAATGTTGTCAAGATTTTGAAATATATTTTTAACATAAGCATTCTCCCCGTGTTATCCAAAATAATAGAAAAGGCAGTGCATATGAATCTCCTTGAATATGTGTTAGAAAAATGACTACTTATAACCCCAAACAGTTCGGTTTTCGACCTAACCATTCATGTGAGACCGCCCTCATAATGTATGGTCGATGAATTAGCAATGAATGTTGTGGGTATGTAAATGGATTAGCACTAATTGACTTACGCTCAGCGTTCGACATGGTATAGATCACCGTATTCTCATATTGTAGGCCTATATAAGTATATTGTCTAAATGCTGTTCTGATAAATGTCTTATTTGGTTTAAGTCCTATCTTAATGACAAGAAACAATATGCTTCGATGCAAAATAAAAAGTCAAACATCATGAATGTCAACACAGGATCGAGTGGCTCAGGGTTCAAGCCTTGGGCCCCTCTTGTTAACAGTCATACACGATCTTCCCAGGTATATAAATAGTAAAGGGAATGTTCATTATGTACGCGGGTGACATGACAATATCCGTTTATGGAAACAGTCTAACAGATATTGAAATCCAGCTTAAAAATGTAATGCAAGAAGCAAGTTGATCCCCAATCCAGAGAAGACCAAAGTCATGTTATTAGGCTCAAGACAAAAATTACATCGATTTTCAAATCTAAAGGTGCATGTTACATTAAAAGGTAAACCTGTTGAATGCGTTGATGAACCTATACGGTTACCATATCTAACAATACATTATTTTAAATGATACATCTCCTGGAAGCACTTTAATTGTATAACTAGAAAACATATAATTTGTTTTTTGCAGATGTAAAGAAAAATTATTTGCTTGAATCCACAAAGTATTAGTTCGAAATAACCGTTTCTACCAGAGTTTGTGGATTTGTGTGTGACCAGTACCAGCTAGAATCATCAGCAAATAAAATGAAATACAAAACATCAGATGGGAAATGAAAGTCATTAATACAATAAAGAGCGGACCAAGGAGAGATCCACGAAGTACGCCGCATGTGACATTCTGTAACCCTGAATCAAAACCGTTAAAGAAACAAACTGTTTTCCGTCAGCCAATTATATCTCTTAAACCAGCCCAGAGCTTTGCCCCTGATACTATAATGTGATAATTTCTCTAGCAAAAATTCATGATCTTATGATCTATAGTATCAAATGCCTTGGAATAATCATTTACCGATTGTGTGCATCTTTTTGTCTATTGCTTGTGAAATCTTATCTATAAAGTGCAGCAAGGCATGAAAGGTAGTATGTTTCTTTCGGAACCCAAACTGAAAGTTTGAGAATATTTTACTTTTGTTGAAAAATTATGTTTTAACATAAATCACTTTCTCAAGGATCTTAGAGAAGGAGGTTAAAAGTGAAACAGTACGGTAATTTGGGAAAGATTGGGAATCTCCCTTTTTAAAAACGGGTACAACTTTTGCATTATTCATGTATTCAGGGAATATTCCATATAACATTGATAAATTAAAAACATGAATGAGGGGTTGAATAATCCATAAGATAACGTGTTTAATTATATCATTATTATTCACTTTCGTAACCAGGACTTTTTCCAGCCTTAAGCGAATTCACAAAAGTAAGCAAATCTTCCCTAACTACTGGGAAAAGGAATACATTATTAGATTCTTTCAAGAAATAATGTAAGTACGCTAGAGCCCAATGTTAATAAATAATTTTTATAATGCCTCTCCAATTGTTTGTCATTACTGTTCAGAAAATCAATTTATGGATGGGTTTCGTAATAAACATGAAAATTATGTTACTGGCCTAAATTTAAATATTAGAAGTATGGCACTATGCTTACTAATTTTGACTCAAGAGTTCAGAGTAGACCATTTCATTCTAGATATATACAAATCTTCAATTCATTTGAATAGGAGTTAAAGGGAAATCTTTAATCAAAGAAGCAGACTGGTGAAAGTTTGAAAGAAATCGGACCAAAAAAAGAAGAAGAAAGTTATGAATTTTTGAAAGTAGTTATCACTAAACTTGAAATTAACCGAATCGGTAATGTCACTATAACGAAGTGGCGGAAAACTTTTCCATTAATGTAGCTCCACCACATAAAATGACTAACGGTAAACAAAAATTCAAAATCTATGACTCCAGAGTTTCTTTTCTGTTTAGAGAATCTTTGAAAATATGCTGATTATACATTGAGTTGTGCCCTAAGGGAAAAGGTAAGCGAAATGGCATTTTGGTGCAAGACAAACGGGAGATGTATCCGCGAATACATCACAATCCAGTATGAAATTGCCGATTTGAAATTGGCATAGCTTTAGTGATCTCATATTTTCAAACACTTCTAACTTTCTTATTATTGGTCCGATTTATTTCAACTGTTTGCCATTCGTATTCTCATATTTTTCTGCATCAATACAAATGAATCTTTAACAAAGTTTTGATTGCCCTTTAAAACCATAGGTCCTCTGGTTGCTTACTTACAAGTGGTAAAATAAAACATCCAATGCTTTTCTATGTCCTACAGTTTACAACTTTTATTAAAGTGTTAGTGAAAAATGTATTGAAAAGTTAATACCAGTTTGATTTAATGGATAGTCGTATATAAGCAAATGGTAGAATTTCAATCTCCTGTGAATATTGATGTAGATATTTAGCTTGTAATCGTTGATATTTTCATTAAAAGCAGAGTTTTCTTCCCTAAAGATGATGATTTTGAACTAATATGAAAAAATTAGTAGAAACTCTCAATAATTACTAGCAAGCACTATCTCTATTCCATAATAGAGAGTTCTACATGTATATGACATACTTTGTTAGCATAATGAAGAAAAAAAAGATGGTACCAGTTTATTGTACTTCAGATGATTAGTTCTTCTTTTGAGGATGGGGAATTAGTACTTTCCACTTTCTACGTAAATATATTTCAGTCTAGTGGAAAACCAATGTCTACATAAGCTGAACATCACTCATGGCGTCTTCAAATGAATTTCAGTAATAATATGAAATTGCATTTTTGTTTGATTCACAACATTTCTTTTTGATTTTCTAGTTTGTGACCAGTCTGTACATATCAAATGATGAATAAAATTTGATCCAATAATCAACAGATCTTGAATATGAATTGATTTCTTTTCTCCATAATGTTTTTATGTCCTATATAGGTATATTTTCTGAATAACAAATACAAATGTTTAAGCAGTATACCAGTTTTTAATCAGAAAATTTGCATTTATTGCAAAAGTGAAAAATGTAGAAAACACAGTACAAATTTAACATATATGTATTTCATTAAAATTTCCATAACACAATATTTCAAATTCATTATTTCAGGTTAACATAACAACTAAATAATTCAATTTCATATTTGATACTCATTTATAAAGATAACCAATGTTCTGTACAACAGAAACGAATACTGATCATGTGAACATTACCCCAACAATACATTTGCTACCAAATTTTCATACCAGAAGTATATCAAGCATATATGGCGGACATATTGACAACAACTAACTATAATTATTATCATTAATTTAATGTCATAGTTATAATCACTATTGACTGTAGCGGATACTATTATAATTTAGATGCACTGAATATTGTCCTCAAAATCCTCCATTTGACAAATGCAGTAATCTTTGCCAAATCTAAAGTGGTGCCCAATTCAAACACTCTTCAAAATATCTTCTTCTTTAATAATGGAGTAAGAAGAATTAAAGGAAAAACAAGGAAAACAAAAGATGAAAACTAATTAATTATTTGGCAAGCATTCAAAAGTAACAGTTTAAAGAGCATATTTATGTTCATTGCAAAGAATAAAAGTTGATCTATCAATTTTAATACATTCTCCTAGAAATCAACAGTAGTTCAAACTATTGAATTGTAGTTGCAGGATAAATCACTGGCTATAGCATCATAATGGAAAGGCACAATTCATATTTCATCCCTTTTAAATATTCATTGATAACAGGAAGAAATTTGGGCACTGTAAAATCAATTTCTTCTCCATCATTTAAAAAAATTATATTGGTGTAGAACTATAGTTGCAAATATCATGAATATCACAGTGCATGAGTAATGATCCCATGAAACAACATACAAGTTGATCAGAATTCGAACACATTCAGCTTTTTAAAGTCATGAAACATTATCAAAATCTTCTTGAAAGTATCATGAAGTCATTACTCCACTGACTACAATCATTTTAAAACATATACATTGGCATCATAATTGTTGAATAAGCAGCAATTTACATGGAAGATATATCTAAGATAGTGGAACACTTTTAAATACATAATGCCCTTTTCCACAAAATGTTAATTTACATCACATGTTAGATATTTGTTGTTTATTTCACACTAATTGGCAAGATTTGCGAGAAATGGACACTAAATCTCAAGAACATCATATTATTTGTGCAAACTATGTTTGAAATTATTTAAACAACTCTCAATTGCTATCTAAAAATGTCTATGTTAATACATACAATTACCTGTGACTGTCATAATGTAACTTAAATTGCAGTAATTCAATGAAGTTCCTTGCTCATACCAACTATGGTTGTAATTTTGTTTAAATTGGGACCTCAGGTGACTTTCTTCAAGCTGCAAAGTAGCTTGCTTAATCTACCTAATATTTAGTTATTTACACTGTTGAACAGTGAGAGGAGGCATAAATTCATTTTCCTCTAACTGGTTCCAAATCTGAACTTTAATTATTACAAAAATCATAATTCATTCAATTATAGCAAACAAGCGACAGAAACATGAAACTATGAATTTGCAAACAATAGATCAGAGTTGGAAGCTAATCTATCCAAATGCATTAAAATATTTTCATTCATATTGAAATAATACAAGATACCATTAAAAGTAAGTGAACATTGAAATGAGTCATCACTCATCACATTTATAAAATACCTTTCAATAATTCAACAATTTTCCTCCCCTAATCATGATGTCATCAGGTGTTAACACAAGTTATTTAAATGTTGAACTTCAATATATTTCTGGAAAAGTAGGCTGGGAATGGGGAAAAGAAATTATTCTCAACAGTTACAGAATTCAAAATCAACCTCAATTGCATTATTCAACTTTTAAGAATATTCATCATTAGATGATTACAATTTAAAAAAGTAGTCTTGAGAGTAAAGAGGTAATGACAACAGAACATGAAATCAGTTTCATCACAAATCACTTGTATTAGTTTGCTTTACAGTCGCGTTCTACTAATCTAGGCTAATGTGAAACCTGTCTGGGATGCCCAGTAAAGAGAATATCTTTGACAGGAGTAGAAGACCTAGCATTCTGTTCTCTGAAGGTGGAGGGGGATGTCTTCTGATAGTCACCATGCTTTCATTGAGAGCAGATATCAAGAGATCTAAGAACAGGTAGCAGCTCAAGAACTGAAATAAGAGGAGAGTTGGCGGACCGAGCACCCGCTGGACAGACTTCAAGTCATCATAGACAAAGTTATCTGGCATTGTGGTGAAGAGGGTGACAGCCGTTTTGGTTATATCACGGTAGTCTGGGAGGTTACTACCGAAAATAATGGTCATGGGAAAAGCAAAGCTAAGTATGAGGATGAAGATCATGAAGGTGAAGGCCATGACTTCATGGTAGCAGTCGGATATGACCGAGGTGAGAAGGTACATGCGAGGGTTGAGACGCAAGAGGTAGAGAAACTTGACACAGCTGAGAATGATGATAACTGCCAAGCTGTAGCCAAGAGCATTATCACTGGTTGCTGCAGTACGGAAACCTACAAAGCGAACAGATTCATCCCTCATCTGCTTGAAGAGCTGCTTTGTGATAACATAGCGGTAGATGTATAGACCAGCGGATACGTAGCAATTGACGATGATGGCAATTTCCAACAAGTTCCATTTGTCGCCTAAGTACTTCCTGATACCAATGGGCTTGTATCTGACGAACTCTCGATACATTACAAAGAACAGAGCCACAACAAAGAGGATTTCGCAGAGGATGACAAAGAGTTTATAATTAGCTGCGTAACGATGCAGCCTGACTGCCTGAACTTCAGGTAGCTTCAGCATTCCACCTGATGCAGGCGTCTCCATGAGGAATGTGACCACACAGAAGAGATTGGTGTTTGCATTGTATGCAGTCCACTCAACGAAGAGTGCCCTGGTGCGCGCATCCAGCCATCGGGCATCCACCATCTCTGCCAAAGAATCTTTAGCCTCTTCGTACATGGAGCCCAATACCCAGATATAGCCACTGCTTGGAAGCGACGTTGCATGACCCCACATACCCACGGCCTTGTCTGGGTAAAAATGCCAGGGAGAATAGTTGGAGAGACTCCATTCTTCTACTGTTTGCGAGGAGTTCAGCAAGGCAGACATGTTGACTATGGGCTGACTCCAAGATGCATTGTATAATTCTCTGTCCTCCGCGTCTGGAGTGAAAAGGGCTCGACAGTCATTGACCAGGTCTACAAATAGGGGGTGAGTTTCACAGGAACCTGCAATGCAAACCAGAAAGAAAAAAAATGGAAATAATTCATGACATATCACAAGTTCATAGTTTGAAGTTCATAACTTGGTTCTTGATAAATTGTGTTAATGAGAAAGCGGGATGGTGGGATGGACGGACAACCAAAAAACATAAAGCCTCCAGCACCACATTTGGTGGGCAGAGGCATAACTAGAACAGTGCAACAGTAGACAGAGACAGGATGAACATTACCATCAATTTGTACTTCTCTTATCAAAGATTGAAGAATGTAATCTTATGAAAACATAAAGGTATGTATTTTATGTAAACTTTAATTGTCTAAATTATCATTCAGTTTGTAAAACCCAATCGATCAGGGAGTTTTGATTCAATGCATGTTCCCAGAACCATATTTTCTAAACACTTCTGATTCTAGCCTGATGCTATATGACTCACTTGGTTTGACCCTGACTTGTCTTAGTCTCAGACCCCCTCCTATCAATGTGGATTGTTTCTCTGCTCCCCATCTATTCTCACTTAGTAGGCCAGGTAGAAGTGTTGAGTCCGCCCATTTCAAGAAACTACGGAAGTCGTTCATCTATAAGAGTTGGATATGTAATTAGATACATTAACCACAGCTTGATTTTCTTCTAAAATGTTGATATCTTGTATCAATATCTAAAAAAAAATTATTATAAAAAATAGTTGAGCAATACATCATCATTCTATATGATATGGAGCTGTTTATTTCATCAAATTTTAACTTTAAAATCACATATGTGTAATTTCTTTAACTTCAAGTAAATGTTGAATATTGTAACGCAATGATTTTCTTATAGATGTTTGGTTTTAAATAAAAATTATCTTTTGACAAACCAATTGAATTATGTGAGGAATTCATTAGCATGTAGGGTATGTATATTACTGATTGTTTTCATTAATTAGCAATGTCTGACAAGAAACCTACAATCAAATGTGAAAAATGGCAAAGAAAAGAAAAGGCAAAAAAAAAGGCAAAGAAAAAAAAAGAAAAGAAAAAAAAAAAGGAAAGGAAAAAAAAAGACTAAGAAAAAAAGGGGATAAAAAAGAAAAAAAAAAGAAGAGATATACAACTTTTAGCCTGAAAATCTCTCCTAAAGAGGACTCACCAGCTCGTAATCCTTGTTCTTGTGATAGAAGAAGAGTCCCTTGGTTCCTCTGGTCATCCAGTAGGCCTGCCTGTCCCTCTGGGTGTAGGTGATGGTGATGAGGAGATAGAAGAAGCACAAGAAACCAGCAATCTGCCACAGCAGGGAATACATGCGGGCCTTCAGCTGCTTGTTCCTCAGGTGAGAGTGGATGGTAGAAGCGGCTGGAGGTTGGTAATGGGCCATGGTGTTCCTTCGTTTCTGAAGTGCTCTTTGGGTCTCTTGGGCATCAGCTACGATTGGTATCAGGGATGAGACAGCGAAATTCCCCAATAGGAGGAGGAAGATTAAATGGGGGTCTGGGGGTGAAACACGGGGGTAAAAATTCAGCAGGAAACTTTAGAATATATTTTGAAAAGGACAAGTTCTCTCATTTAGATTTTAAATTTGAGAAATATTTTTTACCCTATCTTGCTTAAAAGAACTCTAAAACATCCAAGAAGATTATCTATCTATTTATTTATTTATTTGTTTATTTATCTTATTAGTACATGCAACCTTGACAATTATTTGTCTATTTACATTATTTACATTTGTTTTGTTTTAGTTTACTTTATTTTAGTTAAGAAAGTTATATGATTGTGAAAGTAATATGTACAGCGTCAGAGCCTGGCGGATACCGACGCTACATTAATATCCATATTATTATTATTATTATTATTATTATTAGAGAAATGAGATGCTATATGGTAAGTATTTCAAGTCTTGACTGATAGAGATGTAAAGGGCATGTGTTCAATTCCTGGCACTCAGTCTTTAAAAAGCAATGCATTTGATTTACATCGCTTTTCTCCAACCAGGTGTTAAAATGGTGAGGATGTGGACATCATTGTAGGCAATTGTAAAACTAGTTAGAATACTCACTAAAGAGTAGAGAATGTGGAATTTTATGGACAAGCCTAATCCAATGAATGGGATACTTTCTGTAAAGTGCTTAGAGACACATTGTGGATGTATTAAAGTGATACATATTCCAGAATACCAGCATTCTCGTTACCTCAGTGACCTTTAGCTTGCTGAAGGCTATAGAAGTTACTTATACCTGTAATCTTACTGGTTGTGAAAAATAATATGTTCTCAGTGTAGACCATTGGTATACATACCCACTTGAAGTTCCTCAATATCATCACTAAAATCCTCCTCTGGTTCAATCTGTTTGAAGATGAGAGATACAAAGACAGCAAGAAAAAGAATCTTGATGGGCTGTGTGATAAAGATGCTCTGAAAGGTAGCTATAAACAGAGAGATCAACCAGTCGATGCTGGATTGTTTGCCGTACTTGAGACCATACAGCATGGTGATGTATGAAGAAGCGAGCACAGTGGAGAACACCAACAGCCAAGCAATGTACACACAGGCATGCGGAAGACCCTGCAGTAATATTAAGAAGAAAAGAAATGTAAGGAAGCTTAAATACATGTTAATATAAATATCTCTCTCTTCTCCTAGCTGCGATATTTTTTATTATTTTTAATAACCTCATGATATTGAATTTCATATCTTGTTTTTTCGTGTGTTTTTTTTGTATTATTATTATTATTATTATTTATTTATTTTATTTTTTTTGGGGGGGGGAGTTTGTTCAGCAGTTGTGAAAACTGAACACATGATTTTAAAAACTGTCTTCCAATATTCCCCTACAAGGTTTTTAAACATTTCATCATTCCATTGAGATTAATTGCATAAGATGGTATATGCAGATAATCTTTGGAGTACATTGAGCACTGCCATTCAACATTGAATTCAAGTTGAACAAATCAATCCTCACAGTGGAAACCTGACAATGATAATTGAAACTATAATATGAGAGACATAATATTCACCCTGATTCTCTGTTTCAGCTTAATCTTTTCAAGAGGCACATCCTCATCGAGCAGAGACTCCTCAGGCGATGAAGGAGGAGTGATAATGTTCATTGCTGTCATGACAATGGTCTGCGCCTCGCTCAAAGCTTTCTTGTGTTCCTCAGGGTCATAGAACCTGTCTGCCAAGGACAGTCCCTTGACCATATCCAGCAAACGCGAGTATAGGTAGTAGTTGTGAGTGACACCACCGATCTGTAGTGGCTTAAGATCATCTGGAGAATCTTTGCTACATTCTGCAAGAACAATTTCCCCTTTTAGATGATCAGGATCCTCTTGGATTGATTGAGAAGTTGTGTCTTCTTTCGCTTCACTCTGTGGTTGGTCTACTTTGTCTAATCCTCCATGTCCGAATAATTCCACGCGCTTGGAACGCTTGTCACCACCCCATTCTTTCATGACTGCAGAGACGGATCGGAAGACAAAATCATCCCTCTCCTGGTGGAACAGGGAACTATTAAAAGAGATGCGAGATGGCAGAGTAGTGGTAGAGGAAGAAGCGGAAATGTTTCCAGGGTTGTCATCTTTAGAAGATGTGGAAGAACTATCTCCTCCGCCGACCCAATGATGAGATGACCTTTCTAACAATTGTTGATGACCTGGCAAGGTTCCTTTCTCCTCATTTTGGAATGATTTTGACATGCTCGTCGATGTGGCTGTATGGTAGGTTGACTCACTCTCCGCATCTTCCTTCCTGGTCAAGTCAATACTGGAAAGTGAATAGGTTATTTCAGGCTTCGATTTTACCGTGTCCTTCTCTTTATGAGCAGCTGTTCGCACCTTTATACTAGGTCTGATGTGCCTGAAGATTTGCACGATGATGAGATTGACAGGGAAGGCAATGAGAGAGCTCTGAATGCCAATTATGATCTCTTTGATGGTGATTCTAAACGTCCCAAAGTCCATGACCTGATCGGCCGGATCATTTGGGATGCCATAGAACATGATGCTTGTCATCATGCAGCACATGAGCAAGGACAGGCAGCAGCAAACTCGCTGTAGACAGGTGAAGTTGCTGTGCTTTGGACGCATCAGAACGGACAGCCAGAGGTGGCCATCACGGATATCACGTACAGTCCTTGCGGTGAACAGGTGTCCGAACTTGTGCAAGTCTTTGGATGATGCTATATGGAAGGTGTTGTCCAGACCAACCCCTCCTATCTCCACCATCATCCAGCTGTTGCAGATGAAATAGTAGCGCTCATCGCTCTCTAGATCATGGACTATGCAATGGCTCACATACCTAAGAGAAATAATCAAAATCAATGCAAATATTAATTCAATGACAAATCTTGAGTCTAGATAAATTGTCATTGCCCCATGTTACTTGTATAAAAAGCTATAATTTGAACAAGTACTAAATTTCAAACTGTGTCAAGGAACTTCTTAGAAGAGTCATGTTCACATCATGCGAGGGGGCCTTTAATCCTTTGTTCTGAGATTGACGGTCTATAAAACAATCCCACATCTTCTCTTTATCAAATATTTGTGAAATCATCTACAATAATCTTTCAGAAACAATGTAACGAACACAACCACCTACCAATTAGGACTACTGCCAGCATTGTTATGCCACAGTCTTAAAGCTTGAATATCCCCAAGGCCTTTGGCAGTGGTCAACAGGAATGAATCCGTCGACCCTCTGTCCAAGATAGGCGAGAAACTGTCATGCAGGACGTGTGGATCACTTTGACCTTCCTTGCCCGTCAGTGTGAGGGTAACGGTTGCTGTGGTGCCTGATCCACGGCGAATGCCTGTTACCACAGTGACATCGTAGAGGTACTGGTGGTAGGGGTCGTTGTCTTCTAAAACAGTGACTGCAGCCTGATCAATAATGCAAAAGGAAGCATCATTATATCATGAATTTCGTTAATTTTTAAGCATATCGGAGGAGTAGGGAATATGAATGAACCTTGTTCCCCCTTTAGTTTAATAACTTTTACTGATTAACAATTTAAAAAAAATCCTCTTCTAAAGGTGACCAACAGGTCAAAATCCCATTTCATCCTTGTATTTCCTTTTCGTGTTGTACGTGTTTTGCGCTGTGCATGAGGAATTTACCCCCACCCGCATCCCTTGGATCCACTTAGGCACCAATGTAAGTGGTCATAATGTGTGTTACACATCACTGGTAATTAGACTACCTGATTAAATAAACAACTTTGAGGGGTCAGTGACACAAAGACGTAACTCCAATTTGGCCATTTTGAGAAAAAGTGGTTTATGTGTCACTGAGCACTTGGGCCTTAAGGAGTTAAGTCTATGTTTCATTAGCCATTGACTTCAATAGGGTGTTGGGTGGAGTTAAGTCTTTGTGTTTCCTGGAAAGCCCACATTTTTCTGAACATTTTGATATCAAATATTCATTTTGGCAAAATAAGGTGTTACGTCTTTGTGTCACTGAACCCTCGACTTACTCTTCTTGCATCTCTCTTATCCTTCCTTCTTGCCCACACTGCCACCAAGACAAAGCTTGCCAGGACGCAAGCTACAAAGCTCACTACGATAGGGTTATCTACGAAGGTGAGAAACAGCTTGGCATCCTTGAAGATGTTGATCTTGTTTGGTGGGACGAAGAGCGAGGATCCAAAGAAGGTAAGGTGGTTGCATAGGCAGTGGGTTTTGGTGGGATTTGATAGAGGACCACCCTGTTTAGGATAAATAGGGGGGAAAAGGTGTTAAGAATAGCAAACTGGCATAAGTTAATCAGCTTGTAGGGAATTACCATCTTTGTCCAAATTACCATCCACCAGAAGAACTTTGGTTTTGAACCATGGTAATTTCATGGTATCAACAAACTTGATAGTAACATGCCAATTGTACATGATAATACACAAAATGAAAGTAGGATATCAACAGGGAAATAATACAGACCACAGGCAACATTCAATTAGTTTAAATTAAGATTTAAACTTTTTCTAGAGAAATTATAGTCAACTAAAGGAGTAATTGAAGAATTCTACAATGTCATATACAGACTCACTTTTAAACCTAGTTTGCTGAAATATCATATCATCATAATTTCTAGAAGAGACAGGACAGATCATTATTAGCAGACTAAAGAATATCTTATTTAACATTGAATGCACCATAACTGACAAATGCAGTCCCATACCTTACATCCTGCGCTGCCCCAAGCCTGCATGTCTTCGTTCCAAAAAGTGCACTGTGGCGTGTGCATGAAAATAGACAGAGAGATGTTGTCATGTTCATAGACAGGCTGATCTTTACCATCATATAGACTGATCATCATCCCATCAGCAGCTGTATACCAAATCAAAGAGTATCAGATTAACATAATTAGCCATTTCAATGTGCATGCTTCTCCTTAGCAACGGTAACATAAATAGTGACATGAAAAATAGAATTTATCGCGAGAATATGCTATCAGCATAAGCAAGCAGATGACTACCATGATAGGAAGTGTAATGTAAAATAATGCAGTTGCATCATATTTTACAGTTTTTTCTCTCTTAGTTCCTGTTGCTATGGTAATAATGTACCTAGCAACCAATATATATTTAACGTGTTTTCAGAAATCAATTTAGGATATAGCTAGGTCAAATAAAACTTAAAATAAGACCTGTTCCACATTACAGACATGATTTGCAGTCTTAAACTTATTCATAAAGCATGGTGTGGTTCAGAACTTTCACCCTGCATTAATTAGCTAGTGTGCCTATCTATATTTACAATCCATCCCCATTTTGAAACCTACCTCTCAAGTCAGCCGCAGAGACACTCCATGTGAAATTAGCAGCAGTGTTCATCAGGTCCTCGTTGCTGGAACTTACTACTGTAGCATTTCTCACGCAGCTTGTCTCATTGATGCTGATATTGGCTGTACAGATAGACAGGGTAACCATGGGCTCATTCTCAGCTCTGACTATCAGGTGCAAGGCTCCATCTTCAGGTATTGATGAATGGTTGACAAGAAGAGAAGCTGAGAAGTCCTTGGTGATATGTACAGAGACAGGATCCCCTGATAGGGGTTCTTCTACCGGTAGGTACACACTGATGTAATCAGACAGGTTTCGGACTGCATATTAAAGAAATAGATATACCAGTATCAAGGTAACCAGGTAATATTCAACATTCAAATACAGGGGGTGTAGCATGAGGATACTACACGTCTTTCCTGTGGCCTGACTTGGGGCCAATCAGGGATAATACGACTATGGACGACGCGACCACAGTATTTATGTGCGTGCAACATACATAGTGTGAGGAGAACTTCAGTATGTTTTGTGAATGCTAGCGTGTGCTGACCGTTAATCAAGTCTGTTCGTTTTAACGCAGTTGTCCAAAAGAAGTCGTAAATGACGTTAACCAGTATTTGCCATGCTACACTCCCTTTAATGTTAGGGTAACGTATAACACACGTTAAGCTAGAAATGAAACTTCTTGGTTAATGATCGATATTGCTTGAAAGTTTCCATTACATTGATGTGCAACATAAATAATAAGGTGCCCACTTAGGAAGACTTTTTACCTCAAGCTGAATTACATATTGGACGGTATAAACATTGCATAAGGGAACATGAAGCAATTGTTTCAGCAGTTCAATCTTTTATCCTAGGAAGAAGATTCTGCTAAGAGACGTTTTCATTTTTTTTTTTAATGGAGTCTTCCTCTTATGAACTGTCTTGAAAGTAACTGAGTATTTTATCCATCTCAAGTATCTAATGTGTGATTTTACCTTGTATTGTATTGTGATCTGCTTTCAGTTGGATTCCTACGATACTAGGGTTAAGAGATGCTCCTCCAGTTCCCCAACTGAATGGGTTCCATCTCAACGTTGACATCTGAAATCGAGCAAAGCATCCAGATATATCAATTCACATGACATCTAAAAATGGTCATTCATTATGTTAGGAACAATGTAACCAGTTATTCTTTATCTGATTCAGATTTTGAGTTACATAATCAAAGGAAAAGGAGAAATCAAATCTACTGAACTAATACATGGGGTATTTTCATATCCAATGAAGTCAGCTTTAACATGGAGGGAATTACTACTGACCTGCATACTAATCACTGTCGCATAGACACTGAAAAGAGTATCATCTAATACTCCATCTCGAGAAGGCATTGTAAAGCTACCAAGACCACCATCATCATCAGAACCTCTGAAGGTAGCCTCTGAGAGCTTGTCTCTGCTGATACTACCCACTGCTATGCTGAGAGCAGGAGATGTAATGATGGTAGCTTCCTCACTGGGAATCTTGCCGGCTACTATTGCATCTTGTATGTCATTGATGGCAGATACAGCAGCTTCAGTCAGTTCCTTTAGGAAACAAGTGGATCATAAGTTGAACTTAGCTCTAAGTTGGACTTAAATATTATGGAGAGCCATTTTTAGCCTTAACAAAATATATATTCAAAGGCGAAAATTCAAGAATTTTAGACTTGTTATTAATTTCACATTAAGTACATGACATCTCCTTGATAATAGATAATATGAATGATTTGAATCAACATTTTATGCCTTTTAAAATAACTTTAAAATGTTTTCATGGCTTTCCATAATTGTTAAGTCAAACTTAGGATCTAGTTTATGAAACACCCCCCCAGTAGTGATAATGAATGTAGCAGAGATCCAAAAATCACTTTGGTGACATTAACTTCAGCTAAATTTACCTCAGCAACATTTGGAAACTTTATTCTATCAACAATGTAGGAATTGGTTTAGGATGACATATGCAGACCTGCCAACCTCTGGAGTTCAAAAACTGTATTCTTTAATCCCAAAAGTTGTATTTTATTTTACTGACAAAAATTGTACTAAAAAAAATGGACTGATAAACGGATCAATGCCTCTTGTCTCTCTCTCTCTCTCTAAGTGCCATATCGTTTGACTTTGGCGATCATGCTGTTCCACAACCCTCGGCTCCTAGCTTTCTGTATTAGTACCACTCCCAGTTCTTTCACTCCTCTCTCTTCCAACAATTTCTGCAGACTGTCCATCCAAAGTATCCTCCTTCTTCCCTACTCCTTCTTCCCACAATTTTCCCTGTCAAAGCAAGGTTCTCTAGGCCTTCTTTACGTGTAATGTGACCCATGAACTTCAACTGCCTAATCAACATCTCACGTATCATTTTCCTTTGCACTCCAGCTCGTGTAAGAACTTCCTCATTACTAACTTTGTCAGTCCAGGGGATTTTCATCATTCTTCTTAGAAACCACATTTTGCAACTTTCCAAACGCTTTTTAGTATCAGAGGCTAAAGTCCATGTTTCACTACCATACATAAGTACTGGGTAGATGTAACAATTCAATACCCTTATTCTGGTCCTCATACACATTGTTCGATTTGTAAGAATTTTGCCTAACTTTGAAAATGCAGATTTAGCGAGAGCTATCCTTCTCTTGATCTCTGTCTTGCATCTAGCATCCTCGGTAATCATGCTGCCGAGGTAGTTAAATGAGGAGACTTGTTTAATAGTCTGTTCTTTCAGTTTCAAGTTACATTTTGGACTGCTCTTCTTGGATACCACCAGGCACTTTGTCTTGGTATAGTTGATCCCTAGTCCCATTCTCTCACTTTCTTTTACAACTACATTCAGGAGTCTTTGGAGATCTTTCTCTGATTCAGAAAATAAAACAGTGTCATCAGCATATCTAATATTTGTGATTGAATGACCACCCACTTGTATCCCATTTTCATCTTCCAATTCTCTTAGAATGATTTCACTATACATATTGAACAGGTCTGGCGACATTACACAACCCTGTCTGGCGACATTACACAACCCTGTCTGACTCCCCGTCTGATGTTGATATATTCACTACACTCTCCTTCTACCCTGATGCATGCAAACTGATTTCAATATAGACTTTGTAGCAGTCTTAGATCTTTCCTATATATATCAAGCTTTTTCAGCTCTTCAAAAAGTTCTGAATGTCTTACTTTATCAAAAGCCTTTGAATAATCAATAAAACACATGTACACATCCTTTTGCATTTCGACTGCTCTCTCCGTTATATTTCTAACCACAAATATTGCATTTCTTGTGCCCGCATCCTTTACAAAACCAAATTGTTCCCTTCCGACCATGGGAGTTATGCTTCTTCTTGCTCTCAAAAGCAGAATCCTCAAAATAATCTTAGTGATATGGCAAATAAGGCTGATTGTCCTATATTGCTCACAATCCACGGCTCCCGGTTTCTTTGGGAGAGTAATGAAAATGGATCTGCCCAATTCATCTGGAAATGTTCCATCATCACATATTTTGTTGATAATTTCTGTTAATCTATCAACTCCATATTCCTCTAATGCTTCAAACATTTCAGTGACCACACCATCTGGTCCAGCTGCTTTGTTCTTCTTCATCTTTGACATTGCCCAACGGACTTCAGATTTAAGAATTTTCTCCCCTTTGACTTCATCTGCAAAACTCGGCACTGCTTCCCTACTATCCTCAAAAAGTTCGCCAATGTATTGCGTCCACCTACTCATTTTGTCCTTCATTTCAGACAGGATTGACCCATCTTTTCCTTTGATACAGCCAGGGTTTGAACAACCAGACTTTTTACCTGAAATCTCATTTAATCTTTGGTAAACATTACTATTCTTATCGAATTGGTTTTCAATTTCTACACATTGTTCGTTTAGCCAGCTCTCTTTTGCCTCATTACACTTTTGCCTAATTTGTTTGTCTAGGTCCCTATATTTCTTGCATTGTCTATTTCCAATTTTCTGTCTATCTTTCATCATTAAAAGAATCTCCTCTGTCATCCATTTGTTCCTTCTTTTTCTCTCTTTCGTCGGCACATACTCTTCCGCTGTTTCTACCAGAATATTTCTCATCGTCTCCCACGTGTTTTCTTCACCTTCATCTACGAGCAACTCAAACCTATTCTTTACTTGTACAGTAAATTCTTGACGTATGTCCGGTTTACTCAACTGTTTAAAATCCAATATTTTCACAACTTTTGGTCTCTTGAGTTTCTTTAATTTGCACTGAAGTGTACATATCACCGGCACATGATCACTCCCGCAGTCAGCCCCTGGATACGTTTTTGATTGTTTCACTGCTCTTTTAAATCTACTATTTATGGCAATATAGTCTATCTTGTTTCTGACGATGTCGCCAGGACTCTTCTAAGTGTATACTCGTCTAGGGTGTTCTTCGAACCAAGTATTAGTGATGACCATGTTCTCCCCCTCACACCACTGAACCCATCTGTCCCCTCGTTCATTCCTTTCACCAATCCCATGCGGACCTACTGCTTTGCCCTCTGTACCTTGACCGACTTTAGCGTTCAGGTCTCCCAGGACAATGACAATGTCATTCGATTTGCAATGAGATTTAGCTTTATCTAAGGAATCGTAAAAGGTGTCAATAACTTTGTCAGCACTATCTGCCGTGGGTGCATAAACCATTATGATTGAGATGTTAAAAGGGTGTCCCTGTAATTTCACTAGGAGCACCCTACCACTTACACACCAGTGTCCCAACCAGGGGCGTACGCAGGATTTTTTCAAGGGGGGGGTTTTAAAATATTTTGCTCCCGAAAATTTGAAAATCGCGCCGGCCGAAAAGTCGCTCAGTGGGGGGGGGGGGGTAAGCGGACACTTTTTTTTTTTTTTTTTGGTCTCAAAATTTCAAAATTTGACATTTTTTTTCGTTGGGGGGGGGGTAAGGTCACCTTATTTAGGTTAGCCGTGGGTATAATTTTTTTTTTTTTTTATAAAAAAAAAAAAAAAAAAAAAAAAAGCCAAAGGGGGGGGGTTTTAGGTTATTTTTAGGGGGGTTTACATACATTAAAATACCAAAGGGGGGGGGGGGGTTTCAACCCCCAAAACCCCCCCCCCTGCGTACGCCCCTGGTCCCAACACACTCTTTGAGATATCTGGATCCAGCAGTAACCCCAAACCTCTTTCATGCTTTTCACCTCCTGCATAAATCTATCTGTACTCATCTATCACAAACTCGCCGTTATTCAGCCATCTTGTTTCATTTAGTCCTAATATGTTGACATTTAGCCTCAACATCTCGTTTAACATTTTCCAGCTTGCCGCTCTGATACAGTGTTCTCACATTCCATGTTCCAACTCTGATGGTATTCCTATTGCGAACAGTAGCTGGCTGACGGTCGGGGCCCACCTGTCGCCCAAGGGACACCCTACCGGGCAAGGTGCTTGTCCCTTGAGGTAGACGAGCCCCCTTCACGCCTTTGGCTTTTGCTTTAGATTTGTGGTTCATCATGATTGTTCTTGGAAAAATAGTGAAGTGGTTTTCCGTTGCCTTCTTCACCGCAGTAGTTAGCCGTATCTGGGATTATCCAGCACGCCAGTCATTATCAGAGGTTCACCGTTGTCCTAAAAGGATCTTCCGCCGAAACACTCCTACTGCATTCCTGCTGCCCAATGCAGAGCAAGCTAGGCTTATTTAAAGGCGGCATAAACTCGCCTTCCCAATTCAACGTCTTAGGGGATGCAAGTTTTTATTGGTCCTACTGGTGCCACCCAGTACCACCACCAGCCCCCTGATGTTGAATGGTCCCCTTTTAGTCGCCTTTTACGACACGCAGAGGATACGTGGGGGGTATTCTTGACAGGCCCACCCCACCAGAAATGCCTCTTGTATTCAGCCAATATGTGCATATTGTAAATTTTTAGAACCATTTAAAGAGAAACAGTTTTAACAAGGAGTATGAATTCTGCCAACAGTAGCACATGTCTATTCTTTCAGTTCATTATTTCTAATTACTTGAAAGACATTTATTTTTCTGTGAATTCAAAACTAATATTAATCGCAAGTAAAAGGGGAAAAAATGAGGAGCACCTTATTAGACTGTGCTGTGTACTCCTCTTGATCTTGAGAAGTGTTGTTTGGGAGATGACTTTCTGTTTCCTTGGCAGCACTAAAAATGTTTGATAAGCCCTCCACCAGAACGATACCTGCTGACTCAATGATTCCTTGACTTTGAGTGTAAGACCCAGACTCTGCTTTCAGGAAGGATGTCATCTCAGATAGCGCATTTGCAGCTTTCACCTGTTTTTATATACGATGACAAATTATGTTTTAACATGTAAGCATGAAGAGGTGTGCAAAATTTCAAAAATTCAAGTTCAGGGCCCCATTTCACAAAACTTTTCATCAGTGACAAATGACAGTTACTGTTATAAGCTAGTGAAATCTTTGCTTCTGATTGGTTGTCACCAGATTTGTCACTGAATTTTGTCATTCGTCATTGAAAAAAGGCTTTGTGAAACAGGTCCCTAATTGATTTATACTGGCATAACACTGTTTGAAAAGGAAATATAAGAATGAATAATGCAGACTAATAGATAAAGTATGGTTTATTGCAAGTGATACTAATATGTTTACATTAACTGATCTATTGTCATTGTTTTACTACACTTTGGCCATTTTCATGGGTACAATGTTGTCTGTTTGGAGCCACAAGGACGTTAAATCATATAATTTTACACAGAGTTAGTGCTGTTCTGGCTTTAAACAGACATTATATCTAGAGGTAAATCACTGTATCATCGCTTCTACCTGTACATCAGTAGAAATCTCTCGCTTGTTATGGGTTATAACAGCTAGAGCAGCTGAGCTCTGCCTCAAAGATGACATAGACTCTACCGGTATGGCTGCAACAGAGTCAACAAGAGAAGAACGAATCTGTGAAGAAGAAAAGAAGAACAAGAAAGGTATGAGCTATCAGTGTATCCCAAGTGAATTTCTAAAATCACCTCAAGATTTATCTAATACAGTGAAACCTATCTATAATGACCACCTAAGGAAGACAAGAAAAGTGGTCTTTATAGGCAGGTGGTCTTTATGTACAGGTTCCTTTAGTACATATTTCAATGAGAAACCATTTTCATTGGAAACAAAAAATGTGGTCTTTGTAGACAGGTGGTCTTTCTATACAGGCGGTCACTAAAGCAGGTTTTACTGTATTTCAAAATAACTTACAATGACTTACATAGTTTTGATTATAGATACTTTTTTACATGTTTTATCCATGAGGTTAAAGTGTCCACAGCATTGTACTGTTTCGTTGCAAACGTCTGTAGATGTAACTGCATCCCCCAAACTACCTTTTGTTCTACACTGTAAAACCCTCATCTTTTGATGTACATTTTTCATGCACTAGAACAATAATAGCTTTATATTGGTTTAAGTAGAAACAAGAGACATCACAATGATGATATCAGTTCCAGTCAGTCAGGATGAATTCAAAACAAGCATCTGCCTCTATAGCATTGGGAAAGCCTTGGAGCAAAACTTAGATGTCTGCAAAAGTATTATTTTTGGCCTTTGGAGAAAAAAGAGAATCATGAGCAAATGCAGTCAGCAGTTGTATGATTAAAAAGCAAACAAATTCATAAACAAACACAAAATGACCCCCCCCCCCCCCTCTCTCAGAAAAAAGAAAATGTTCACTTCTTGCTCTGACTTCACAGAATGTTTCAACTACTAAAATAGAAATATAACATCTACTGAAGATGTGAAAGCACTTTTAAAGGTTTTACTGAAATTTACTAGATGTATATTAGGATAACTGTTTATGGCAAGGTTAAAGGTATAGACCAGTTATGGAGATGCCCCCCTCTCAAAAAATGAAATGGAAGCTCTTATTATCAATCATGTGAAAGAATATTCTTCTGGTTGCTTACTAACAAGCATTTATTGCATTCTTAGCTGTCAGGTAAAATAAACACCACTATCAACATCGCTATCAACTTCGACCTACCTCTGATCTGGTATCTCTCCATTCATCATTATCATCATCATCCTCATCTCCAATGGCATTAAGAATTGACCCAAGAGCACTGATGAGCTGTGCAGCTTGTCCTGTATCTCCTACTGCTAACAATGAGTGCACATTGGATTCAACAGAGGATGTAATGTTCAGTAGTTTCTGAGTCGCATTTTCCCCTCCAGTATCTAAGGTTGGAGGATGGACCTGAGATTTTGAAGAGGAAAACAAAAATGGAAAAACAATAAAATGGGAAATACAAAACTTAAATGGCCTCACATAAAGTGGTGTTAATATCTACTGGTATTCTGCGTTAAGCAATAAAAAAATTAAATTTTACTTCATTTCATTTATTCACTTCATAAAGTCAAAACATGAAACTATTCAATTCTCAACATATATTTATGTTGCAAGAATCAAACACAATGAAATAACCACAAAAATAGAATTTCAAAGAATTTCAAAAATATCTAAAGATCCACCGTTATCAATTTGGAGCACAGTGTAGTGAATTCTGGCTACTTACAAGTGAATAAAACACCAAAACTGATCTTGGAAAAATTCAAGTCACTACTGCTACAATAGAAAAGATCAAATCTCGTAAAGCATGGTACTCACTGTAGTACTCAGGAAGACTGATGTACTAGCCATGAAACAATCTATCACATTAACTTGAAGTAGAATAGTATAATCATGTGCACCATCTCCAACTGGGAGATACAGACCATCGTGCGATGACTCACTGCCTTCATAAAGTTGAAAACCTGCATACAATTTCAACAGATAAGTTTATAAGTCTCTGAAATAGTGTGTGTTACCTTGTCACACAAAAAATAATATGTACAATATGATTAGATTGAATGGAATACACAAACAAAAACTGTATTCATAATGTAGTATATGCAATGGACAGTTATAACTCTCAAATTCCAATCAATCTGTAGACTCTACCTGAAGCTATCAAAATGATCAATCAAGTTCATTCCCTGTTTAACAAAAAATTATTTTAAAACAGTCAATAATCATCAATATGATTTCATCAGATCAAACTTTTATGCAATGAAATATAGTAATATTTTATCTGGAAAATTGGAGATACAGTAAGCAAAACTGGAAATTGCTTCTTATCTATTTGAGGACAAATCATTAACGGCTGCAAGCATGTTGTAAGGATGTTTCACAATTTTCTCAAGGTCTATCTTTGTCTTGGCTAGTTTTCAACCTCAGACCGAAAGCAAATGAATGTAACAAACCTTTTCCTTCTGGGGGGTGTTTCACAAAGATCTTAAGTTGAACTTAACTCTAAGTTGGACTTAAAAGTTATGGAGAGCCATTTGTGTAGCCTTAAAATAAAATATATTTAAAAGCGAAAATCAAGTATTTTAGACTTTTTATAAATTCCACATCAAGATCATGAAATCCCCTTGAATATAGAAAATATGAATGATTTGAATCAACATTTTATGCCTTTTAAAATAACTTTTGCAAAATATTTTCATGGATGCTACCGGCTTTCCAAAATTGTTAAGTCCAACTTAGAGATAAGTTCAACGTTAGATCTTTGTGAAACACCCCCCTGAGCCCTGTATTACAAAGAGTTGATATCAATCTCAACTTATTTGGGATTGATATCAATCGCAACTTATTTGGGATTGATATCAATCACAACTATGTACATAAGAGATGGGAGACTGCAAACTTGTGATTGATTGATTTAGTGACTTGATATTAATTCGGATCAATATCAACTCTTTGTAAGACGGGGCCGTGGTCTCATTATTGGGATCAGAGATTTTGGCTACATTGATTGTCGCTACTTTCAAAGCATACCTTCTCCCAGGCCCACAAAGTCTCCATCCACTACATTCACACTGCTGTATATCATCATCTCGTATGTTAGGGGATCATCCACATCAGTGAAGCCTTGACATGCGACAGTGAAGTCTGTTTGTAGGGCATATCCATCTATGGGTGTTACAGAACAGCTGCCTGATGTGGGTGGAGCATTGAATCTGACGCTGAATTGGGCGTAGCCCCCTGAACTGGAATTGGACAAGTAACCTGAAAAAAATTGAAAGTAGTTATTACATTGAGATGATGAAGAAATGATACCTCATAATCATAAACCAATATCACACTCTTTTGTATTAACTTGAATAATGACCCATGATAATAATGTATTACTATTTTTATTTAAAATAGGATTTCCCTACAAAAATGTAGAATGCGAGGCATATATAAGGAAGAAGATCATTCTTGCAGCATAGAGCAACATATTGAAATTAATTGAAGTGACTTAATCGAAAGCCAAAATCCAATGTAATGAAAGGGTATTTACATCTAATTAGCAACCACATTCTCACACTGCAAAAAGACATTTCAATCATTCAAACACATATGAAGCTTCCCTTATTAAACAATTCTTCCTTTCAGATATAAAAGATCACATCATTCAATCACCTGATAAAAATAAATTCTAGCTGGAGTTTTCAAATATTACACAGTAAAAACAAATTACTTCATACATGCAACGATACATGACATTATCTTTGATTTTGAATATCATAAATGCTAAACAAGCAAAAATTGAGGTAAAAAATAACCTTCATTAGCATCTATTAATTCCTAAGTTACGCACATCAAACATCTTAAAGTTGTAATCATTAGTTACTTATAATGAAACTGCCTCAGATTGAGAATACAAAACTTAAGAGGCTTGGAAATTAAGAAGAATACAACAATTATATCACCTCCAAACGAAAAAAATATCCCTCATTTATAATGCATATCTACCATGATGTTTGGTGCTTACCGGTAACTCGTATGACGATGCTACCCGTTACAGATATGGAATCAAATGTGTGAGGCTTGACGACCAGGTAGGGTTGGTCAATCCCTGTAGTAGTCTGTGAAGACAAATCACCTATATCAGAGTTATGATCTGACTCAAGACTCCATCGGAGGAATACATCTTCATTCTCACTGCCACAGTTGCTACATGAGGCATGTAGGACCAGACGCTCAGCTGTGAAGAAGTATGTGTTGCAGTTACTGATGCAACTGTGGATAAAGAGAAGACAAAGTTTTGTTTGTTTTGATGCAATCCATGTCCATCTGACCTGTAACTCCTGTAATAAAGAGCTTCTTGCCAATTGCCTCCTTTACAAAATCATCATCCATGTTAAATAGGGCATTTTACTTTCACTCTTAAATGTAATAAGGTCAAATGGGTCCCGCAATCATGAAACATGACGTCAAGCCTTTAAAATAATTTTAAAAGCCTAATTTTTTGTAAAATTTGGAAGATCTGTCATTTCCCGTTGATACGTTCACATCTTTAGTAGATTACTTGATTTTTAGGAGTTAAAATAACTCTAGCTGAACTGTTACGTACCCATTTGCCTTACCATGATATTAAAAAAACATACATCTAGCAAATTTCAGTAAAACCTTAATAAGTGCTTTCACATCTTCGGTAGATATTCTGATTTCCAGCTGCTGGCCAAGGTATTTGCTCAACTAAACGCTAAAGCCCTGAATCTGGTCAATATACATTTTCAAGAAATTTTACTCTACTCATATGTTCAATATATTTCCCAATTACTATCTCTAGCAATCTCAAATCTCTAACAAGAAAACCCAGAGCTTCTCCCTTTCCTTGCCCTAACCACCCCTTCACAAAATTCTATTAAAACAAATCATATATTCGGTAAACTGCAGGAAATGTCAATCAACCTTTCTACATTGTTATCTGTTGTCCATAACCATGGTATCAGCTAGATGCCAGATTGTCTTGATCCACTGGTTTATTATTACTTCTCACGTATGTGACCAACCTTTAAACCCTTCAAATTGAGGAGTTTTTTTATCGTAATGTTTTCACATCTTCAGTAGATGGGTCCTTGCATCAGCCAAGCTCCCTGTAGTGTTCACACATTGATTTTCTATCCTTTTTCCTTATCAAAAATCAAAAATATAGAATCTATTAAAGCGGAACTACTTGTAGCTACTTGTGCCCTCTATACAGCTAACATGATGCCTAAGGGGTACACGTTGATCCCACATGGTCCCCTTTTTCTTAAATTAATTGAGAGCTGATTTGATGAGATAAGCACCTGCCAGTGACAAAGAAGGAAGGTCTAATCCCTCCTGGCCCAACTAGTGCAGATAGACTTTAAACTTAAGGAATTCTTAATATATGTTTTCACATCTTATGTAGATTACCTGATTTCTATTTCTGGCAATAGCCCCGGTGTCAACTGGATTCTTTGTTGGGTGGAGTCGGATGTTCTTCCATCCTTTGAAACAATCAGCCAGAAGTTCATCGTCACATTGGCTTGAAGGTTGTTGGTAAGTATTTCAACGTTGGAAGAGGGTGAATTCATCATGATTCCTTCATCTTCAAAACAAGCATCATCTTTCAGTAGAAAGGAACACAATAGGCAGGTTAGCAACTATTGAAAAAACATCTTCAATTTTTTGTTTTATTGCAACTTTTTCAACATTTTATATTTATATTAAAGATTTTGTTTAAAAATATGACACCGTATCATGATGCATGGGCAATTCGAAATGATAATGGAGAGAGAATGCTAATTCTCAAAAAAAATCAGGCACAAAGTGCTGAATATTTTGAGGGAGTTTATTGAACAATTCATAAATATGTTCCATTGGTCAGGCCTGCCATCTAAGACTTCTCTCTCTTTTCATCTATTCTTGAACAAATACGGTACTAAAATGATAATGCTCCTCTTATACCTGTATTTTGTAGTGCTGCATCAAGAGATGAGTACATGATGTCAGGATCAACAAGTACACAGTACCATAGAAAGGTCAGGTCACTGGATGACCTAAGGGTCACATCGGGGTCATACGAGTTTGCTCCATCAACTATCAAGTTTGAAGATATACCTGGGGATCATATGTAATGAGAACTGTTACTTAAACTTACATTCACATATTCACTGGTGAACAGCCTATTCACTCAAATATAATATGAGGACATACAAACCGAGTATTAATGCAAACATGGTTACAAGAGCCAGGGGTCAATGAAAGAGTTCACTAGGTTGGAATACACATTAAATTTTGAATAAAGCATGCTTGAGCCCTTCATTATGTACTAAGGTTTATAGCTTTTAAAAATACTGTCTTATTCATTGAATGATTCCTGCCATTCTAAATATATATAGATATCACTGGAAACCTTAGAATATCTAGTTGAAAAAAATACACAAAACAAAAAACTTTGGCCATTGTGCCAAAGTGTCAAAAAGGATTTTAGAAAGGAGAAATAATTACCATGAGATCGTGAAGCTCCACCCTTGATAAAAGCTACCAATGGAGAAGGTTGGATCCGCAGCCAAGTGATGGTCTTTACTTCACCAGTCACTTCACCTGATGTTCTTAGATGAGTGTCAGCTTTCAGATTTAGGCTATAAATACCATAGGGTAGCGTTCCTCCTAGAATTGTCACTTGAGGTGTCTGGTGAGAGGGTACAAGACATTACTAATCATGCATCGATACAGATTGCATTTGAAGTTTATGATGTAATGTGTAAATATGCTCATAGAAAAAAAACATTCATTTGTATCAGACATAATACAAAGCAAATATGGTCTCATCCTGTTGCAATTGAGGTATCCATAACAATGTTCAAGGAAACATACAACTATAATTAAAATATAATTTTCACTTTAAGGGGTTCATCTACTTCAATAGTTTTCTCCCTCTTCTTTTTTCAATGTTTGAAGAATTGACTATATGTGTGAATAACAATTCTGCTTTAAAAATAATTATAAGCAAGGATAATAAATGCTTGATACAAGTGTTACCAAACAATCATATTTACACAAAATTATACCAACTAATGATGCATTTCTGCAATATTGATGAAATAATCGCATATCAAACATATATTTACATGTGTGATCTTTTCAAAAGCAATCACTACACCATCGTCTACAGTAGATGTGAATATCCACCACCTGAACTCAGAGGTCATGGGGTCAATGCACTTTTCATCCAGTTCAATGTGGGCCGAGATGGCGATTTCTGAGGCTCTGAGAAACACAGCAGGATGGGTAGTGTTGCCACGCCCCTTCACCATCCTGAGGTTGCTGATGCACTCATGGTCTACTGTCACGTTTACCTGTATAAGTTTACATAGGATATATAACAGTCCGGTGAATTTTGCTTTTGTTGGGTCTAAGAGGGATTGTACAGCAAAAACTGGTTCCTATTCATGCAAGTAGGATGAAAATATTGTATTCTATATTTCATCTTTAATTGGTGATATGGCACTAGAATTCCTTAAACACTCTGAAAGCATCTTCATTGAAAGATTATAAGAAGCAATCAAAGTTAGGTTTGTTTGAAACTTTGATGATTGTTATTCAATGAATTACTATTAAATCTTTTATTTGAAAATAAGAAACCAAGCTTTCTGGTCTAATATCCTGATTAAAAAATCCAGATAAAGCCTATCAGAATTTGCATGGATGTGCAGTACAAATACTGATGTGGTACTTACTTCAACTGCTGTAGCCAAAGTCTGAAATATCTCAGCAGTCACTGTGTAAGACCCAACTTCTGAATATATATGATTAAAAAAGCTAGCAAGAAACCCATCCATAAAAGAAACACTGTCCATCAAATCATCAGGGATGTCATCCAAAGACCAAGATCTTGGATTGGCTATGGAGCAGGAGTCCTCGGAAGTGTCAAAACAGAAGGTATAGTGTGACTGCTGAACAACACTGTCTGTTAGGAGAGCACACCAAAATTCTCTGCTTGCATAGACATGAGTTGGGCAGAGGATCTGGATTGCGGGAAGTACTGCTGCAGAAGCAGTAGCTGCAAGATCTTGAGAGTCAGTCCTGACAGCCGTCGCTTCAATGGTGAAAATTGAAGTCGTGGTGAACAGGACAAGCACTGCATCTTCAGAGTAGACTGTGTATTGAACTGAGTCACCCGATAGATCATTCGTGATGGACCACAAGATTTCTGATGACAGCGGTTGAAAGGACCCCAAAACAGATGCCATCGCAAGGACAGTATCATTGACCCTGAAGATGTTGTCAATACTAGACACTGTCGATATGAAAAGATTAAGAGAGGAAAATATTGTTACAACAATAATTAGAGAAGGTATGGACATGCAAACACCTCTGCACTTTTATATTAAGAATATTTGGTACATTTTTACATGATATGCAATACAATTACATATAATCGAATCCAGTTACTGGTGTTCATCAAATAAACTGAAAACACTTTGGTCAGTTACTTGTTATTGGTAAGGTACTATCAACCATAAAATTATCATCATTATTGTTATTGTTATCATTAGTCATCTCAGAGTTACACAAAACTAAAGTTATATCAAGACAAATTATGACAGAGGTTTGTTGAATTTTCTTATCTGATTAACTCTATTTGTAAGATGCTTTTTGACATAACGCATAAAAATTATTTTAGTATTTAATAATAGCATACATTCTTACCATAATCGGGAAGAAGAAAAAGCTCTATGCGTAGATAACTAGATCCTATGGTGGTTGCAATAGGGTGAATGGTGCTGGTAATGGCAGAGACATGTTTGCACACAGTAAGGTATCGGTTCTCGCAGTCCCTCCAAGACCATTGTCCATGTGTAAGATTTATAAAAGCACAATCATTTGCTTCACCCTGATGACTGGAAGCTGTAATACAAAAGACGCAAATACAGAAATAAAGGAAAAAAGGAGCTGAGAATTATTCACTATGAAGGATATAATAAAGGGCAATCATTCTAATACCAGATTTTAACTCAATTTCAAAGAACTATAGCTTTCTTAAGATTATGAACTTAACAAAATGTCCTTCTGAAGAAATAAATCCACCTATCCTGAATATGAAGACAACATATAAATATATTTGACATGCATATCAAAATTTAGTTCAGTACTCTGGGTACCGTAATAACAAAAATCATTATCTATATAAGGCTTCCAAGTGGTACAATTAATCAGTGTATTTAATATCTTTAGCGCAGTATCCGGATGACTGATTGATATTGTTTTCATATTGCTTAGTCATCAGGGGAACTTCAACTATCGATATCGATATCACACAAAAACAAAGTCATATTTTTTTTATTTTGTTATTTCGCTAGTCAGTCTGATATAGATAATAATAATAATATTGTATGGCTTTGTTTTTGTGCTATAAAAGTATATATAGCTCTCGCTATGGCAGTATTTTTGGACTCTACCAATATTGCCATAGCTCGAGCGATATATTCTTGTATCACACTCAAAGCCATCCAATATTTAATATTCCAGTTTGATATGGGGATCCTCAAATCATAATACAGAAAAACACTTTTGATATATAAAAAAGAGTTATATCATGTTTTACAAATTATTTGTGCTGACTTTCAATTAGATCATAGAGTTTACATAGTTACCGGTACCAGGAAAATTGTTGAAGTCTATTGGAGTTCCATCTGTAAATGTCGAGAACACTCCTTCGCTTTCCTGATCAGTTATTCCTATCCATGCATTACCTGAAATTCCATCTGTACATGGAACACAAACAATGTTTTTGATTTGCAGTAACAATCAATTTGAATCCCCTCATTCATTTTCAGAGGGAAAATATAGAACATTTTATGCCTTGAGAACCTTGGACCAATATCTTGAAAGTTTAAAAGTATCAAGTTTTTTTTAAACAAAAAACAAAAACGTATTTTGTAAGTACACCTATAATCTCTACATCTCCATGCTGTAGGTAACTTGAAAGTACAATGCAATGACACTGCGTTGCAATAATTTTCTGAGAACAGGTAGAGCAGTATTCATATTGAAACAAAACACTTGCAGAAATATAATTTTCACTGACAAGTTTTCTTCATACGAGAAAATATATTGGATGATGATACATTCTTAGTCGAAGTATAAACTTAGATATTTTATTATGAAATTTCCGGAGTAATACCAATATTCACCAAGAATCAACATGGTTTTCAGTACAACAACAGATTAAAAAATATAAAAAATCAAGGTGGGAATCATGACTGTTTGATTGGATCAATGTTGCAATATTTTTTTCCTTTTTTCTTTTTTAAACTACCGAAAGGAGTTCAGCAGTCTATGTTGAAGTTTGCCAAAGTTTGGTCAGGTCTTTTTATAATTGTTTTTCTCAACCTAAAGAAAATCATTTGTTTACAGCTATAATGTGTAATTAAAACCTTTAAACAATAAATAATGAAAAGAAAAAAAAACACTTAAAATGGCATCTCATGGGTTAACAGTTATAGAAAGAGTATGAAGAAGATAATATGAAAATGCACGTATGGAACCCAACAAGGATTTGAGTTCTGTATGGGCTCTATTCTTTGTGAGCGTGTGCGAAGGCACCATACTCACTAGTTGCTGTTACGGTCAATAAGAGTGTATTTAAACTTGCAATATCTCTTCATGGAAGAAATATTTGAAGTCTACATTTTGACAATAGCAAAGCGAGATAGAACCTCTGACAAACATAAATAGTGAGAGTTCATATTCTACACAACTCCCAATTCTCCCCTCACTCTCTCTCTTTCTCTTTCTTTCTTTCTCATTCTCTTTCTATCTCTCTCTCTCTCTTTCTCTCTCTCTTGTCTCATGATGGTCCAGGGCCCTGTTTCATAAAATATGTTATGATTTTCAAGTTACAATATAATGTTATTTATAAGCTAATGAAATCGTGGCTTTTGATTGGCTAAGAGCAAATTTGTCATTGTACTTTTAATAGCATTTGTTATTGATAACAAGTTTTATGAAACAGGGTCCTGATCCTTACCATGTACAAATGCATTCTCCTCTGCACTGTGTATGCTGACCAAGTCAGCACCAAGTCCTAGACAAAATTCTCTGGCGCTTTCCCAAGTAGTCTGTTCTCCATGGAACAGGTAACAGCTTCCATTATTATGGACCCAATCAGCTTCACAGACAGAATCTGAGAATAAAAGAGAGAGAGAGGGAAAAAAAACAAATTGTTTTTAAACAGCTGTATGAACAACTACAACAGAAATACATCTATTTCTAAGCCATTTAAAGGGCAAAAAACTAGACCGATCAAGTCTTCAGTTGCTTAAAGAGCATGTATCAAAATCGATTTTACAGGAGAAATATTTCTACCAAGAAGAAATTAGGGGAGAATTGCAACGATTTAGTATTTCGTCTCAGAGAATCAGAGCAGACACTTTTGAACAACTGAACTCCATGCAAAACCATACATCACGGACTAAAATTAGTGAAAGTAGTCAACAGCAACTAAGTCGCATACATGAAGAAATGTCAAAGGAGAAATACTGGGAGTACAAGTTTTGGTACAATTTGCTAAACTATCCTAACATACCGGTATATTCATATCATAAATGTTATTCTGCAAGTGTGTTATTCAGAGAGGGATAGAGTCATGTTTGAAATCCGTGAAAGGTCATGATCCTAGTTCCTAGGGTAGTATTATGCATAAAGGTAACTACGGTAGAAATTGTTTCGAAAAGGAAGGCAGGGCCAATTCCCCCCCCCCCCCCTGGATTCATCCATGATAACCATTACCTTCACAGGTGTATGTGACATTCAGATACTTGTGGACTCCTTGACATGGATCTCCAAAAGAAAAGTTTATGGCTTCAATCGAACACTGTGCTTGACCATTGCAGTGAGCCAATTCGGGGGCCACATCCAAGACACAATTGGTGTTGGAATCATCCTCGGCACACGTGTTGGTGTCGGTCCGCCCATAGACAGAGGAAGAAATACTGATAAGATCCACACCACAGTCAATCACTCCATACTGCCCCTCACAGATAATCTCAGTCTCTGCATAATGGGAGATTTTAACAAGCATTAAAAATGAACACCTTTTTAGCCCAAATCTGAATCTTTATGCCACCTTTTTCCAGACAGAAAAGGCATTTTATTTTTCCTGAAATTCAAGACAAGTTTATGGAACATGAAATTACATGTAAGTTTGAAGAGCACCGTTTAGAGCAAGGTGAACAAATAATCTCAGATCTAGTAGGCCTAGGCCTATTTGCCAATATTTTGTTTGGACCCAAAAGGCTTGTATTCTTTCTGAACATGAAGTTTAATACAAGTTTAAAGTTTCAAACAAAGTACTGTTTGGATCAATGTGAACAAGAAAACAGTTCTAAAGTAAAATAAATAACATGATCCACAAAATCATTCACAAATTCATTTTTGTAAACTACAGTAGGGGTCTAGTCTAGGTGGTAGATCTAGATTACAGTTTAAACTTGATAACCATTGGCTAAAACAAAACTTTCTTACCACATTAGCACCCTCAATCTTTTTACTTTCTTTGCATTAAAATGGGTCATGAATTGCACCGATTTTAAACATAGATCTAGATCTAGACTATATAGATTTTTTATTGATCAAATTAGTGTTTTCAAAAGTGAGCAATTTTGTGCATCATATGACAGCCTTTTTTTGTTTCCATATTTCAAAATGACCTGTACCGATCTTGATGATTTTCTACAACATTACTGTATACAGCTGTGTAGACATTCCACCACAATGTTCTGGCAGTGGCTCAATAAATTTGGTGACAAGCTAGTGGGGCCACTCTCGATAGTTCATTTTTATGTTGGTGCGGGAGATTTTCATTTTACACGGTTTGGCAGGCAGTTTTTTCATAAACCTGGCTGGAGGCTGGACTGGCTGGAGATTCGACATCGTTTCTTTTGCGGGAGAGCAGGAGGAAGGGCGTTGTGGCTAGATCTAAATTAATAATAATTAATAATAATAATAATTTATCTTGTTCAACCGACCCATCGGACCCCGCCCGGTGGTAGTGACAAGACGCAGCAAACCAAGGTTCTATCACCGGCCGGACTAACTCCAGGGAGCTCCGACGGCGAAGTTCCCCAGAGTTACGGCCGGGTATGCATGCAGGGCCAGCTAGGGTCGCCCAAGACCAGACTCACCTGTATCCGCAATGACGGCTGCCTTGAAGACGGCGTTGAGTAGAAACGAGATGAAGACGACATTCCGCATAGCAGCAGCAAACTCCATACAGGATTCGGTCCAATGCTGCCAACTGTTTAATAGATCTGCAGATTCATGTAGCAATGTTCCAAAATTGAATTAATTAGCCAGGACAGGTACTACTAGCACTGCATGCACAGTTAAGGTTAATTAGAGCGATGCGCGCGGCGCACCCGCGGCCCGCAATACTGTTATCGCTTATAGCGCACGCGCATCTAGCGAGCCTTTGCCATATATATGCACTATATTTTAACTTTGATATCGCGCATAATTATATCGATATCGCGGAGTACACCGTGGTAAGTCTGCCGATTGGCGCAAAGTTTTTCAATTAACTCGCAAATGGTCGGACTTACGACCCCCCCCCCCCCCCAAAAAAAAGAGCAAACATAGAAACATAAATGAAATGCAAATATAGATTTAAAAAGCATAATGATGATGATGATGATGATGATGATGGTGATGATTGGTAATGGTGATGGTGATCAATGATGATGATGATGATAATAATAATAATAAAATAAGAACAAGAAGAAGAAGAAGAATGTCAATTATAGTTGATTGTTGTTGCCAAGTAAAAATAAATAAAGATTTCGGGATGCATTTGTCCCCATTGCATTGATACCAGGATTTTTTCTCAATTTCTTTTGTGAAATATTCTTTTTTCATGCGTTTGTTGGAAAATAACAAATTCCGAAATTTAAAGTCAGGCAAAAAATAAGTTTTTTTTAGAAGCCTTCAGGTCAGGGCCTGCAAAACGGCAGGGCTCAGGGGCTCACTCACTTTTTTGAAAAAGTATGTTAAGGAGAAGAAAAAAGAAAGAGAGAAAGAAATGAGATATCAAAATATGCTCACCTGACCGTAATTAAATGCTACACACTTCCTGATCGTCAACTCCAACTTGAAAAACGTTCCGCGGGGCCTGCATGTAATATGGAAGAGTAGTGGGGATGCAGATTTATCTTCTGCTCCCCCCTCCCCCCCCCCCCAAAAAAAAACGCTTCTGCTCATTACGCCACTGCCCCTGAAAGGTGAGCCCCTGGAATTGTTGCCCCCCATCCCCAACTGCTTCCAGCGCGCCTCGTCCCCGTCCGTCTTCTTGTCGGCCGCCGCTCCCGTTTGTTTACTATTTACTATTCAGGAAAAAAGAAGGGAAAAAAGGCTGTGATGGAAGAAAAGGCTGTAATATATTTTGTATAAACACATACACATTTTTTACTGTTTTTGAATTATGAAACTTGCTAAACAAGTGGACTAAAATGATACATTTTTGTTTGTATACATCATACTAAAAAAGTACAATATGCATCCCAAAATCATTAGGATATGTTTTCAATATGCATGTCAATTTATATAGTATGATTGCCGTAATGGGGGGGGGGGGGGTAGGGAGCATTAATTTATTCAAATTTATTCAAATTTAGTAATTATAAAACGTCTATGTATATTGTCTTACTATTTATATTAATAATTTGTTTTCTTCTTTTTATTTGAAAAGAAAATGGGAAGAAAATGGTATAAAGTATTACAAGTAATATTAATCTATTCTCATCCCTGTATTATATTTCAGGTGAGACATGCAGTAGTATGCTCATTTCTGTCACTCCTGGGTATTGTTATCTTTACTCTTACACTCAATAATCTATGTTACACCATAACTTTGAAATTAGTTATCCAATGTAGACAAATTGAGAATGATCCTATCTGTTTGGATTGAAATCAATTACGTTTGAAATTGAATTTGAGAGAAAATACTTAGGGCCGAATCAGCCAGCCGGCGAATAAGCGCGGGGGGGGGGGGGGTAGGTGGAGAGGGGGGGAGGTAAGGAGCGTTCTTCCAATATTCAACACCCACCCCCCCCCCTCCTCGCTTGCGCCTGGGGGAGTGGGCCCAGCCGTCTTCTTTTTTTATTTAAAAAAGGGTTTAAGTTCACCTGTTTTGGGGGCCACCGGAGGCCCCCCCCCCCTAGATCCGCCACTGCGATATACACCCAAAGAGCACTTACTGAGATGATCTTGCGAGGTCCTCTAATCCGATTCCAGCTAACATAATTTTATAGAAGTCTATTATGCTGCCCTCTACGTTTATCGTTTGCGTACAAATTTCGAATGGTGTCGTTTCCGTGAAAACCGTAAGTATTTTGTTCATTGTATTAGGCCTATATCATCTACATTTTCAGCTATGTAATGAATCAAAATGTATACATGAACACAAACGACTTTGATAGGTGTGAGAAAAGATTATGGATACATAAATAACCAGACTCTAGAGTTTGAAATCAATAGCGCAGGGGCTCGTCGATCTATCGCCGGATGCTAAAGCTCAACGACGCCTGGTCCGCCCGCTTACGTGGAAGTGTCTAACCACAGTGCGCAATAAAACTAGCGGTTAAGCGTTCGCGGACGTTCAGTATCTCGACACTTGAAAAGAGGAGAGAAAAAAGAAGAAGGGAAGAAGAAGAACCCAATATCAATATTACCGGGACACTTAACAGAGGTAAAACTGTCACATTTGCTGTTGGATTTTATAGCAAATAAAATAAGCATCAAATAGATCTAGATCTAAATAACGCTGAAGTCTGAACACCGGCGGTAGGCTACGGCAAATTATTTGTAAGTAAATCTAACGTTAGACTGTAGAGTTCTAGATCTATGTTACAATCCTGTTAGGCAGTTCAATGAAATTGTTGTCTTATGTATTGTTAATGAAATCAATTTTTGTTTAGTAAGTGCTTTTAAAATAGTTTAAAATGAGGGGTCAACCACTGTCATAATGTAACCCAAGGACAAGGTGAAGTTATGTATCAAACAATGAACAAAAAAATGAGCAAAATGATGTACAAAATGGGAAAAAATAGTGTGACCATTTAAATGAAAAGGCTTTAGCTGCCATTTAGTACAATTACAATTTCAATTGTTTGATTTTTTCCCAAAAATGACCTTATTCATTATTGTAAGCTGTGAAACTGCTAGACAGCAATAACCATCTGATTTGGGTCATTTCTTTAATAAAACTGACATTTGTTGTCATTCCCCAATATAATCAGAGGTCTAGTGGAGCCAGACGTAGTCTCAGTGGAACAACCGACGATTAGAGAGACTGAAGCTTTCGGTCTATGAAACTGCCTAATCATGTCCAACATAATTAAAAACTAATTCTTTTATAATGGCCCGGTCCCACTGGCCGATGGACACGAAACGTATGCATAAAGGACACAGCGGACGAGCAAAATTTCGCGGGTGGCTCCATCCGTTTTCATCCGCTCCAGAAATGGACAAAATTTGCGAAAACAGAACGGAAAATAACGGACGTGGGTAGTATGTAGCGGGGATGTTAAACGGATGTTCATCGGAAGCCTAGCGGATGAAAGCGGATGGAAGTGGATGACAGCTTTTAATACTTTATATACGAGATGCATACGCTTACATCCTTTCTATTTCCGTGCTACTAACGATGTATAAACGTTCCATGTACCTTATCTTTCCTCCCTCTTTCCGTTTTCAGCTGCAGCGGATGTGAGTTGCGAGGATGCCCAGAGGATGCAAGAAGGATACAGCGGACGTTTAACGGATGATAACGGACATAGAACGTTTGTTGCTCGTATTTGTCGCGGATTTACATCGTACACGGCGGAAGTTCATCCGTTCTAAAAGTTTTGTGCAGCTCAAAACTTTTTGCGCGGATGAAATCACAGTGGACGGATGCTCGATGGATAGAGCGTATGAAACATGTATACAATGAGTACGGAACGAATGCATAACGTTTTCCAACGGATGGCAAGATTTGTTTACGTTTTACATCCTCTTTGCATCCGTACGTGCAGTGGGACCGGGCCTTAAGTTAAAGATGCAACAATATTGCTCTGTATTTTGTAAACTAGACTACTTCAAATTTAGTACTGTATTAAATCAACTGTCCAGACACACGATGGCCATTAATGAAGGCTGGGTGATATATTCTGAAGCCCTTTTTTTTTTACTAGGCTAGAGCTATCATCAAGCAGTGCCAGTGGAATGTTTTATTTTTTGTTTTGTTGTTTAAAATTTAGTGCTATAACTAAACAAGTCTCAAGGGCTTGTAGAGTGCAATTATTTTGCCTTTGTTTCGTATAGAGGGACATTTTCACTCTTAAATAACTTTGATAACCTTTTATAACACCTGTAGAGCTCTACAAGAATCTACAACGATGGCGCATACGCCACATTCGACGAATCGATCCTCTTCGCGACGCTCATCGGCTAAAAAGACAAGGCAGGATGGTGCTCGCTTTCATTTTGGTACTCCTGCCATTCCAAGTTTATTTGTAGACGATGATGAAGTAGATGATGGGTCGCCGATCCCGACAGTGAATCAGAGACTTGGTCATCTAAGACCATCCAGGGAACTACTAGAGTATTACAGGAGAAAGATAGCTGAGTTTGATGGAGAGCATCAAGATATGATGAATAAACTTGATAAATACAAGACAACATATGAACAACAGGTTGGTTACCATTGCCTATTTATAAATGAGATTTGCAAATAAATGGAAGAAACTGGGAAGAATGATGATTGCAAGAGAGATTATCATAGATACATTTTTTAATTAATCCAAAAGTGAGATAACATTTGATGTGTAATTTCGATTTTGATTGAGATGAACACTTTTTCTTGCCTAATGAGCTGATTTACTATCGCAATCAAATTTGTTTTTTATTTTTTCATGATGTTATATGGTAAGGTCTTTATAGTCTTTATAGTCAGATAAAATCTTTATAAAAAGTTTAAATAAGCAGAACAAAAAGTGAATCACACGTACGGTATTGCCTAGTGATGCAACCATTTTTTTCTCGATGATACAACAGCACAAAATGCAGTGGGAGTTACGTCAGCGTGAAGAAGAGATTGCTGAGCTGCAGAAGGCTCTTAGTGACATGCAGGTCTATCTCTTCCAGGAAAGAGAGCAGGTTCTCAGATTGTATGCAGAGAACGACAGATTGAAAATTAGAGAGCTAGAAGACAGAAAGAGGTAAGAGGCAGAGTTCTTTGTTATTGTAAGAAGCATCTGTCAAAAGAATTGTTATCTGTGTTAATGCCCTCTAATACTTGTACTGTAGTGTTAATAATCATACAAGCACAATTTGATGGGCATATTACTCCCCAGGGCCGGTATTCAATTCAATACTTAGCATAAGTAAAAAATTTACTAAGTAAATGGCTAAGTTAAGTAATTGACTTATCTCGTATTCAAATCACATTTTAGACCTATACTTACGTAAGACAAAATCTAAGTAAAATACTTACTGATAAGCATTGTGACGTCACACGGTCAATCAAAAGTAATGCGCAATCGATGCATTGCAATAAATGCGCGCTGATATAATTGTGTGCAGGTTATAATACTGCGTAAGAAAACCATATGCCTATTAATCAAGGCCTCCAAATATTTGACTTAAGTCTGGTATGGAGTTGGCTTAGATTTAGAGTTAAATACTTAGCCAAAAGTGTGAATTGAATACCCAAATTGGCTAAGTATTTTATCTAAGCCATATACTAAGTAAAAAGCTTACATTTTGTACTTAAGTAGTGAATTGAATACGGGCCCAACAAGTCTATTGCTTTAGAGCTCCACAATTACTTTGCAGGATAACAAGAATTGAGATTTATTTCTATATAGGTGAAAAAAGTGGTACCAGATTAGGTGATTTGTACTTTGAAGGTGACGTTGATCGATTTGTCTTGACATGCAGTAATCAATGTCTATAGCAGATACAAATAATATACCAGTGATATGGCAAACATTAAAGATAAAGGTTATTTCTGGTAAAAAAAAAGAAAATGAATTCTCACAGAATCAAACGAAAATTACACCAAATGTTCAAGATTACAAATAAACGTCATTTGAGTAATGAGCATAGAAAGATTAGGAAATCAAGGTTAGTAGCCCCGACACCATTTGTGTAGTCCCATATACATTTTTCTGTGTACAGTGCTTGTTACTTTACCAAGACTGGGCCAAATTTATTATGATTTTGATGACTCATGAACTTTGCAGTACACACCAATACTTAAATGCTACATTGATCAACTTTTTCTGATCCATTCCACACCATTTCTTTCACAATGTAATCAGATGACCAGTACTCACATTTATCTTTAATCTGAATCACAGTTATGACATATATTATTCAATCATATGTCTCATAAAATATGAAATTCATGAGATTTCCTTTTCCATCCCAAGAAAGTGTATGCAGGAACTTTAATAGATTTACCTTTGGTGTTTTTGCTGCTTGATGTATTATTTCTAGTTACAGTATCATATTCATAACTCACACTTCTTAATATTCAATTCATCTCAGGATCCAACACCTGCTTGCACTGAATGGCCCAGGTGAACCCGAAGTGACCTACTTTCACAAGGAGCCACCTGCTAGGGCGGTTGTTAAACAACGCCATCCAGCCAAGAGGTACCCGCATTCTGAAGGTAAAGTGTGTTCAATGGTCAGTTTGGTAAGGACACAGATGTCAAGATGGTCATCACTCTTTGATTCAGTTAGTTTTGTGACACAATGGTTTCAACTATGCATCGTTGGATAACCTGATTTTAACAGTTTGATCAATAATTGGTTAAGTGGTATAATGGTTACAGATATAGGTAATTTTATATTGCATTTATAGAATTGATTCCCTGTATTATTATTTGCATGTGCTCTGTGTTTCTGAATTTTATGTGTATATGCTTTTATTGGGATTAAATAAAAATTAAACTTGAACATGATAGCGAGGGAAGACATAAAGGCACATTACATCATTTAATTTATGTGTTCACATGATAACGATAGATTGTTAAACTGCAGAATTTTAAAGGTTTTGAATGGGGGAAAGGTATCATTGGTACTTTGATTAGAACAGGAGTTGCTTACAGGTACACAAGTATAACAAAAATGCCTTATTGGGTCATCTCTGACTGTTCCACTGTATACTATTTTCTTCCTTTAGCATTCTGAGCAGGGCATTAGGTTTCCACATGCTCATTCAGTGACACATTCTGGGAGTATGTTTATACATTTACTACAACTTCAATACAAATTCATATACTTTTACTATTGAGTTGATATATTTAAAGCCCCCACTGTACTACTTGTAGCTACTGCCGTCCTCTATATAGCAAACAATGCCTAAGCGGTGACCATTGGTCCCCCATGATCTCCTTTTTCTTATGTTAATTGAGAGCTGTTTTGATGAGATCACCACCTGTCAGTGACCATGCAAGGAGGTCTAATTCATACTGGCCAAACTAGTGCAGATTGATTTAAAGGATTATCTTTTCTCTTTTGACTAGATGAGAAGCTTGGTCTACGATCTGCCATGCCCCTTCAGGGTAGTTCAGCGGCTAATGTGAGAGCAGGGGTGTCCAGACCAGCCTCTGCTAGACCTGCACAGAAAAGCCTTGCTGGTAAGAAATCTTTTTCATGTTATATGTTCTAAAGACATACATGGAATTACACAATTGTCTGTTTAAAAAAAAATTAGATGGCATATCAAATATATACCGTGAATTATTTTTCTCAATGTACTTTTGAAAGAGAGCTTCCCTTAATAGAATTAAATATTTCAGAATCAAAATCATTTATCATGGTGTCTTTCTATATTCCAGAAGTATGGTTGCAACATATTTTTTTTCTCCCATTTTTGGTCTTCTACTACGTTGTTCACTCTTGCAGACCATTTCTACCTCGGGGGCTGTCATAAAGAGGTGCAGTCTCTCTGAATCAAGTGCAATTAATATGAACCCCTTCTCTGTGTACAAGAGATGTGGGAGTGTAATGTTGTGATAGATTGGATTAATCAAGTTGAAGTTACAACCACAGCGCACTGCTCTAAACGTTTCTTTCTGATTTGAGTCTAATCTTTCCTCTCTTTTTTTTCAATTATTCTTCAATTAGCCTAGATATCTCTTTATGTGACTTAAGTATTGTTTTGTATGGTTTTCTCTCTGATAAGTCACATCGCAACAAAAACATCGCAACATTTTGTTGCATTACTGGCAAGTGGTATAATGTCCTTTGGCAAGGTACTAATCTGCATTTGCCACTTAATACCCAAGAGAGAAATGTGGACCTGGTAGGATGACGAAACCATTAATGTGCCCTCACAGTGACCATATGGTTAGAATACTTCCCAGGGAGTGGAGATGGTGCACATTGTGCGTGAATGAATCCGATGACCGGGGTAATAATATCTGTAAAGCGCTTAGAGACGGTATTAAGCGCCATATAAATCCAGATTATTATTATTATTACTTCATTGTATTCATGGTGTTCTCTACATTCCCACTGTGTAATGTGTCGTGTCCATAGGTAAGAAGTCAGATGAGAATGCATACGCGAAGGGAAAGCAAGATGTTGAGGTATTACTGCTTCAAATTGAAGCTTTACAGAGTCAGATGGCAGATCAAGCTAGAGTTTCCAAAGACCAGGTGAGTGAGAAGTTTATATTGAGGGAATCCACTTGTAGTTAGTTGAGCTTACTTCGAACAGAAATTCCTTAACATTTCCTGCAAATAGCTGACACCATCTGAATGTCTACGGAATGTGATTTAGGTTGCACATCGATAGGATTTTCATTACAGTAGCACCTTGTAAGGTGAGAATTAATCTCTATACATGCTTTAATGCTCCCTGATGAGACAAAGATTATTCTTTAGGGATGGAACAGCCAATGGGTAATCGATCCAAAACTCTAACGATTTCAACACTAGCCTGTGCACTTATGTCGATGAAATAAGATGAAATAAGATGAAAGCACATTTGCAGGGCTTTAGAGGGTTTTTAATACATTGCTATTACAGATTACTCCACATTATTCCCCTCATTTATTTACTATATAACCTGGCTGCTTTTTGTTTAGTTATATAGATATTTTTAACAATATTTGATTCATAATTTATAATGAGCATCTTCCAGTTAATGTAGCAAATGGACAAATAGTAGTTTTAGTGTCTGTGTATATTTTTTTCTAAAGTGTCATATCGGTCTCCATTTATGTTTATGTACAGAAGTTGTGAAATATTTTCTCAACTGTAAGTAACTGCCTCGGCCAGGGACATGTAATTTGATGAATTTTATTTCATGATAACCATTGTTCCTTTTCAAAGATACAATATCTGATTTTCATTGTATCATGTGTTCAACAAAGGTGCGCTGACTAGCAGTAAGATCGAAAGACTTATCAGAAGATATTCTTTTTGTATGTATGTATGTATGCAATAATTTACATCACATTTGATGAATTTCAATCTGTAGGTAGGTGCACTGATAGAAGACAGAAGAGTGCGGATGGAAGAGATGCAGACTGTGGTAGAAAGAGATCAAAGTAAAGTTCAATCTCTTGAAGACAGGTTAGTTTATCAACAAGTATTTCCAGTCTTTATTCCTTTTTGAGAGTTTAAACAAAATTGCCTGTTTGCTTCTTCTTAACACTCTTGTGCACATCAGTTCTGAATTTTGTATGTTTTCTCATAGCATTCTGCATGCTGGCAAGATTTTGTTCGTTTAAAGCACGTGTCCTGCCTGCACATTTAAAAACAGTTCCTGTGTATTAAACACAGCGTGTCAGTAAAATATTAATGAAGAAGCTGTCCCCCCCCCCCCCCCCCCCCCGCACTATCCATCCCTCCCCTTAGAGTTTAAAGATGATCTTAAATGAATTTAGTACTGTGTATATGTATCTTGAATAGGCAGCAATCATAACATTTTGTTTTTAGTAAATCTCAAAATAGATTTTTTAGAAAATCAGCTCTGTACAAATACTTCTATGCTACATGTACAAATGTTTATTTCTCCACACGTTGTATGTACCCATAAACACAGACTCCATCAAACTCAAAATCTCCTGTACGACAGCACGCGGGACTACCTGCAGCTGAAGTACGAGAGCCGAGCGGAGGAGAAGGGATGGATGGGAGAGAAGGATAAGTTCCTCCAGGAGCTCGACCGATGCAAGGAGCAGCTCAATGTGTCCAAGGATGATGTACTGCATGTCTCTGATCATGCGCTGGAGCAGAGACACGCTCAGACAATAGAGATGGAGGTGAGAGGGACATTAAGCACTTGTCTCGCCCTGCAGGACGAGTCTTATTTTTTTGTACCACGGCGAGCCCAGATTCCAGTATCAACTCTTTTCCATACATAAAAAGCTTTGAAAGCTTGCAAAGAGGTCACAATTAGACTTTGATTATTTATTGCTTTGCCTCTCTATTTAAAAAGGCAAAAAAACTGAATAAATACTGAAATTCAAACCACAACTTAAACGTCCTATTAATCTGTCCTAACCGATTGAGCCAACGATGGGTTGGTGAAAGTTTGGTTTGCATAATTATTATAACCCTGTTAACAACCCTAACGTTTCCATGTGCCCATTCACAGGTTTCCTTTGCGAGCTCAGTCTGGGTTTGCCTAATACAAAAAAATAAGATGCCTGCAGAACAGTATTCCACATGTCGTTTTAGCTACTGAATTCTTGGAATTCCAATCAAATTTCATATTTCTATTTAATTTATTTACCAACAGCAATACGTTTCAAACAATGATATTTACATATGCAAGAAGATAAACTATTGGTTGGTGATAAGGGCCAGATAAAAGCACATGTGCTATTCGAGCCTAACCCCTCATCAAGCCTGATAACAAAATATTGATGTACGTATTAAAACTCTCATGAAATATGCGAAGTAAGTGGTACTTCCAGTACATCAAAAATTCAAATGATACCAGTATGCAAATGAAAGTTTTAAATCTATCACTCACTGTTCTAGGCTGTACTAGAAATGTAGGTCTATTTCATAAGAAAGGAACATAGTACTTTCTCAATAAAGGAAGAAAAATTGTACCATTGATGTTTAATTTAGTTGCATTTCTATTTGAAATGCTGAGATTATCTGTTTGCTAGAAATCTACTTGTGTATATGTATACATGCACACGTCTATGAATTTACTGTTAGGTATACCAATGGGTGTTGGCAGATTTCTTCAACAGCTAATTTCATTACCCCTGGATCTTTCTTTGTCCATCTTTCTCCTTTCTCCATTTCTCCTTTTCCCTGTTCCTTCTCACCCATCTCTCCATCTCTCTTCACCTCTCCCTTTTTCTGTTCCTGTCTCGCTTCTTCTCAAATCAACCTTCTTGACTTTAGGCTGTAGAGAATCAGCTCCAACAAGCACAGAAGCTGAGTGATATGTACAGAGAACAAGTGATCACGTTAGAATCAGAGTTGGCGGCTATCAGGGAGAAAGAGGATGTTAGTAAAGTAGCTTTCAAGGTAAGCAATTTGTCTTGAATCACAACGATTTACTAATGTATTGACAATTGTTTTGTATTTGTTGCAGTATACAGGCTCACAGCAGAAGAATGCTTTACAGGTATTAGGAATTCTATAATGAGGCACTTGATGGCTCGAAACAATTTGGAAAAAATGAAAGGATTTATATATCAGAGGCCCAGTATAACTAATTGTTATTTATTGGATACTTTTGGTTGTGCAAGATCAGCATCCCAAACACGCACTTTTCATACTCTAAATACCTAAGGAATTAACCTAAGGAAGCTTTGTTTACATGTTATGATATGGTCTGTACTTCTTGTAGTAAAGAAATCTACAAATTATCAAGATTCTTCCAGACATCCTGAAATTCTTGATTACGTATCATGTCCATCAACTGTAGCCATTTGCACATTAGATTTTGAATGTTCTTTTTTTTTTAAATCCAAGGATGAAATTTGAAGATTAACTGGAAATCAACATTTTTGTGAAACTACAATTTGTGGAAAATCAGAGGTGTTGCAGTGTTGATAAAGAGAAAAAGCATTAATAGACTGACAAATTATTGTCATTACACATGTTTATGGTGACATTTTTCCTTCTCTGTACGTAGGGACGAACGGAGAAGCTTAGCAGACGGCTACAGCTGATGAATCAGAGATATGAAGCTCTTGAGAAGAGACGTAACCTGGAGGTGGAAGGCTTCAAGAACGATATCAAGATTCTCAGGAGTAGACTCAAGGATGTGGAGAAACAACTATTCAAGGTAAAGGCCAAGGTTTAGAAATGAAAAACTGTATTTCAAGTTGATTTGTTTTTATTGTTATTAGTTGCTCACTGTCAAAGCCAGACAAAGTTATTGTGACTTGACATGGATGAGTCTCAAAAATATGCTGCACTAATATATTGATTGTTGTGAGGCATAAATCTTTATTGGTAACTGTTGAAAACCCTGATAATTCTAGTGAGAATTTCAAAGTACTTTATAGTTACATTGAACAGGATCTTCTTCTTTTGTTAATTAAACTGCATACAATATTTCATTTTACATCTTATTATGAACAATTGTTGATGTATTTTTGTAATAAATATTTTTTTGTGTAACTTAACTGTAAACTGCAATATATGAATCATTCCTGGTTTGGGAAATAAATAATTTTTGTGACTTTGATTTGATCAGGTGACCCTCAGGTTCGGTGAGGATGGTGATATTAGAATGTTTCTTTTCTTTATTAAACTGCACAAAATATTTCATTTTACATCTTATTATGTACAATTGTTGAAGCATTTTTTTTTTAAATACATAAGCTATAAGCCGCAATGTAAGCATCATTCCTGGTTTGGAAAATGAATAATTTTCGTCACTCTAATTTAATTTGATCAGGTGACCCTTGGATTCGGTGAGGATGGTGACATGAGGATGCTCCGTGATGTCCATACTACAGCCAAGAAATCAAAACAGATGCAAGGAGAACTACACAGACTCAAAGCTGCCATCTATGGCATGGAGAATGATATCAGAAGACTGTGAGAACAATACAGAACCGTAATGAATAGGAGCATTTTCTTATTCTTATAAAATCCTTGGTATTGATAGTAATGATAGCTAGTGTCTCAACTCACTGCTATGAGAGATATGAAAACATGGCATGGAAACTGATATCAGAAGACTGTGAGAACAATACAAAACCAAAATGAATAGGAGCATTTTCTTATGAAATCCTTGAAATTGGAAGTAATGAAAGCTCCTAGTCTACTATGTGAGAGATGAAAACAGAACTGCTGCATGGATTCGTAGCCAAGAGTTTTTGGCATGTGGTGCAAACTAGTCGGCCATGATGAGAATTCCCCATTCTACCTAATCAGGAGATAAGTGAGAATCTCCGACGTTCATATCGAGGGTTCAGCGACACAAAGATGGAACTCCACATTTTGCCAAAATGAGTATTTGATATCAAAATGCTCAGAAAAATGTGGAAAAACAAAGACTTAACTCCACCCAACACCCCATTCAAAGTCAATGGCTAGTGAAACATAGACTTAACTCCCTAAGGCCCAAGTGCTCAGTGACACATAAACCACTTTTTCTCAAAATGGAGTTACGTCTTTGTGTCACTGACCCCTCGATATGCCCTTTTTTTTACATTATAAGATGGGCTCTATTTGAGGTTAATGGTAATGTGCATCATTGGAGATTGCATGGTGATTTCAAGACTACGCAATGGGAACTGCAGTGTCAATGACATGATTTATCTTCTGTGGAACGCCTTGGAAAGACTTCCTGTTTCCATCATCAATTTGGTTTTGATGCAGTTCTAGAAATAAAGTTCATTGGGTACAGTCAAACTAATCAAGATTATCTAAAGCATTACATTTAGTCACAATTTCTCCTCAAATTTGGTTATATATTCATTTTTGGGGTTAACTTTTTTTCAACATAAAATTGTTTTAAACAAAATAATGGTATGCATTGTTAGTATGTACTGCAGAACATTCCTTAAAGGAAAAAAAAAAAAAACTGCGTTTGCCCAAATTTAATTTAAAGTTTAAGTGCTATTTTTGCTTTAAGTTTGTTCAATACATCATAATCAGAACTACAAGAAAATATTCACATGGAACATTTCTCAACTCTTGTTGTATTTTTTGAAACACTGAGCTAGACGATGTGAACAATGAAAAAGGCTGCAATAAGAATGCAATATAATGTAGCCCTCCACCTTTTGAAGAATAATATCAGAGCCTTGAGCTCAGAGCATTGCAAGTTGTAAAATTTGCAACTGATATTTTCAATCGATTGCAACTCAACTTTTTTGCAACGCTCCGCTAGTCTCCTTAATTTCCTAGGATTTTGTTACGATTAAAGTTAAGTTCACTAGATCTAGCTTTTAATTTCAATTAATCGCAAGACTTACGCTTGATTTTGGGGGATTTGCAATTGATTGCAACTTTTTTGCAACGCCCCAGTAGAATATGTAAGATAATGAAAAAGTCAAGAATGGAACCTCTTTATCAGATGAATTTCATAGAAGCAGGATTAGCCTGAAGAATGTGGAGAACTGCTTTTACTGCTAAATTGTACAGATACATGAATTGTACATAACTGTATACTTTAATTTTATGTTGTAGATATTGTCTGAAATTGTACAAATGTAGAAATGTATATATTGTGAATGAATATTTGGCCATACTTTTATATATAAACAGCAGTTGAAAATAAATAACTGGTTTCTTTTATACAATTATAATCCTTTACTTCTTCATTGTTTTCTTGTTTGCTTTCCAGAAAGATATTACAGACCATGTACAGCATTAGTAAGCATCTCAAAGCAGTTAATCAGATTTCATTAAATTTAGTTAATACATCTCCCACTCCTGTATAATTCCAGGATAGAAGTGTTTCAAACCATTTCTTCAAATATTTGACATTTAATTTCATATGGCCAAGCAATTTGAAATTTACACAAACTGATAATGATCAGCAATCAACGGTTTGAAAAATAGAACTTGATAGGAATTATCAGTGTATTCCTTGTATTAGAAGCAAGTGAATAAGATAGAAAATTGTTTGGCATTTCCTGTCATATTTTCATACAGCTTATTTCAAGGAACAGCCCATCTCTGTTAATTAAACCAAGAGATAAACATGATTATGCTTTCTTTTGAGTCTCTTGCCAGTGCTGTACTTGGTCTACTAATACTTTTTATGGCAATTGTTATATTAATTGTTTGTTATTTGATTGCTGTAAAACTAGGAACATTTGCTTGCATGAATTGTTCATGAATTCTCAAGCGGTTTGGATTCGCAAAAGTTTCTTTTTTTTAATGCTGGGAAATAACTGAATCACAACTGACACAACATCAAATTCTTGCAATTGATGAAAGTCTCTTGTAGTGAAAAGGGTCATCCTCTACAATTCGCAAAGTTTCAGGGTTTATAGTATTTTTACTTAATTGGCAAAATTATTTATCTATTTTATCTCATTGTGGATGAGTATCTAATCCTGTCCCCCTTACTTTTTTTCTTCCTTCAAATTACTGAAGATTCTGTTATTTCATCGATTCTATTTCACCGCTACATATTTATTTATTAATATTATAATTTTGTACATGCTCAGTTTAATTCCTTCCTCCCCCTCTCTCTCTCTCTAGTTCTCTCTCATATCAACAAAGAGATGTACATGATTATATGCCTTTTCCTTTTCTCTTCTTTCCCCTTTAATCTGTCTCATTCAAATATCTGCTATTGTTACATCTTTTTAATGCCAGTTTATAATCAAAAGCTCATTCGACTCTCTCTCTCACCCTCTCCCTCTTTCTATCTGAAAGTATTTTCCCTTTATTTTTTCAATACAAGTTATCTGCAGTATTTTAACATAAAGAAAAACATACATAACCAATCACTTTTCATTTCCATAATTTATTGAAATAATAGACAATTCTTTTAATTTCCTTTTAAAAAGAAATTTTGAAGCTCTCTTTACAGTACACTTACATGCAAGTGTTACAATTTACAAACATTTCACATAATATCTAAGATAAATTACAAACAATATGACTTTAATATATAATATTTTTGCTAATAATTTTTTGAATGCAACTTATATGCACGAGCTGTGACAATTCAAAATAATGTATAAAAATGAAAATATGTTTGACAAAATCATAAATATCTATTCAATACGTAACAAAACAACATCATTGCTACATTTTTGTCAAGCGACAATAAATTAGAATAATTGCTGAAGCGATGGATGAATAATTGTTGACATTTTTTATAACACAAAGTCATTTTTTCATAGGTTGGGTATACATGCATAACGTAAATACTTATGTTTTTATTCATCATTTTAGTTACTATGATAATCATTGCACATTTAAAATAAATTGATTTTCATAGAAAAATCTGGGCAAGGTACATTTTTATGGTTATTAATCTTTTTTGTTGTTTTCTTCTATTCTAAGTGCAGCTTTACATGAAAGATTGATGCCATAATTGCAACACTCAATGGGCATGGTGCTTCAGTCAAAACATTTAACATTAGTTTTCAGTTTCAAAAGAATAGGTCCTATGTATAAACAAAGATTACCCTGCCTACATTTCTTTTGTGAGGTGCTTGGGAAACATAACTAACAGTGCAAAAAAGGATCCCCCCTTTTATTTTCTTCTTCAAAATATAATTTTTGATGAATTTGGAGAGAAAAGTTTATTTGTTTGACCCTCCCCCCCCCCCCCCTCCCCCTCCCCCCGCCTTTTTACTTATTTTGAATTACTCTCTCTCAAACTTTTGTTTGAAAACGTTAAAGAACTAATAGCCATTGGGTTAGATATAATATGCACACAATATGGTTCTAAAGACAATGCAAATTTATAATAAACAAAAGGATAACATATATTATTATCTTAACAGAATACACAAACTACCAGTATTGTGGGCCTTTATAATCTAAAATTATAAATGTGTCAAAGTTAGTTTCCCCTGCTTCATGAAAGGATGATTAGATTTTTAGAGAAATATTAAAATTTCTGTATAAATGATATATAATTTGCCATTGATTCATATTTACACTATGTAGATAGCATATTTAGCATTCCAATAAATTTCTTTCATTTCCACTTTTATTTGCACAATAGGTCAACTGACATTACACCTCTGATTTAATTTTCTTTTTCTTTACTGGATTGATTTTTCTTCCCCTTTAGGAAGAGTAACGTCAAAGTGATAATAGTAATAATAGTGGCACAATACCACTCCTGGCACCTAATTATTATTACCCTGGCTTTAGCACGACGGCCATTACAGCGCTTGAGCATTTGAAGGAGTTTATTCCTGCCAGGTACCCATGTACCTCACCTGGGTGGAGTGTGGCAATTGTAAATTAATGTCTTGCCAAGGGACATTAGTGCTGCAACAGGGATATTCAGACCCATACCTTGTGGTTCACAGTCTGGAGACTTATCTACTGGACCACAACACAGTCTACGAAGGTTGGATCAAATTGTGATAAACATGTATGACTTTTATGACTTGTCATTACAAATGATAAATCTGTTGAATTGCACTAATTCACTTACTGCACAGCAGTAAATAAATTGTTTGAATTTAATGCTATAATACATGGTCCATACATTCTGGGATACAAGATGACAATATACATGTACCAATACATGTTACATCACTGAATATACTGCCCAAAACAATACAATATCTATAAAAAAAAAAAGATTAAAAAAAAAGTGAATAACAAGTCCAGATGATTTCAATGGGACGAAAAACTAACATGTCAACATGTTGGATATGATGAATGAAACTTTCCATGGGTGAACAAAGTGTAAGCATAGGAGATTCACCTAGAATTTTGATGAATATTTAATTCAATATTCAGAAAACAGAAGGCAAATGAGGGTAACATTCACTATACAAGCGTTATTAGATGATATTGCTCAGTTTCCTGTGTAATGCATCATAGCCACTCGTTCAATAATATTATGTGCAGATACTGACTGTAATTCTAGAATCGTTGGTCACGATGTTCTATTCCGATTCTCTTTGTGCTATCCTAATCATTATCATCTCCACGATACACACAATAAGAATGCAAACAAGGCCATCAGAAATGATTACTATGAGCTACACCCTCCTTATCTTTCTTTGCTTAGCAGATTTAATTGATTTTTATACTTTGCTTCATTATAAAATTAGAATCAAAATATATTTTCATATCAATCATTTTTTGCATCATTCATAAGAGTGTCGACTATAAAACCTTTGTGTAGCTAGCGCTCAGTGGAATTATCTGATGACAGTTACATCTCAAATTGGCAATCACCTAATCACTAGTGCTCTTCAAATTGACAACAGACTAACCTTATCTCAAGCATCAGTTGTAATACATTTCACTCAATCTTTGGCAAGACATTCATAACGAGAAAAACCATAATAGCAGATATGGCATGATTTACAAATTGTTTATAACTATGAAATTCCATCAGAATTAGCAGGGAGATGCTCTAATACATTGTTCTATCCTACTAGTGGTGCATTGTAAGGTATTTTGCATTCTTTAAAAAATACCTTGGAGTCTATTTATAAGTGTATTATTCAAATCTAACATTCTGCACTAGTTTGACGTCTTCGCACTGTAACATGAAGAAGTGCTTGAAGACTGTGTCAGTTTTCTCTTCATCACTTATTATTTAACATAGGTACAAAAAGCTGAAGCAATAATTTGTTCATAGATCTTGCTCTCTAGTCTATTACTGTTTCATTCGTATTATTGCATCTATTAAACAGATTAGGTGAGCAATCGACTAGCAGCTACGATGGTGTGAGCTATCTCATCAACCTGTAGTCATACATTGATGACAACTGAAGCTGCTACATGAAGTAAACACCATCAAACACTCAAACTGGGTACGATTTTGTTTTGATCAACGGATGATCATCATGTTTCTCTGTTGGTATCCGTTCCTCACGTTAGCAGCGAATCCCTCGGCTCTCGGAATGCCGATTGGCTCGTAGCAGGTTGACCCCTGGCCTGGAAGCTTGCTTTCCTAAGCTTCTCCTGGCATAGCACACCACCTTCCATCACCTCCCGTATCTTGGGAAGCACCGACGACTGGCCGCACCTCCACCCGTCACTGTGAAGGGGCAGGTGGAGGAGAGAGAGGGAGGGGGCGTCAAGCGTTGGATTCTGCATGGGGAGATGGGGCTACGCCAGGGGGCCCTTTGTTGGTGGGGGTCTGCTTCTTTTTCCCCCACATGGAGCTAGGGAGGGGCGAGCGACTCTTCTTTGGTAGAGGCATGGTGGCGTTGATATCTATTGGCTGTGGATGAAAACAGAAAATAATTAGGAATGCATTCAATGTTATTGAAAGTAACATTGATTAATAAAAGTAGAATGAATATTTCCATGCTCACATTTTAACCAAATTAATGAAGCTTCAGCCTAGATTAAATCAGCTTGACAATTGCACCATGAACTCACAGTACAGGGTTAACTCTATGTTAAAGTAAGCTCTTCTGCATGGCTCTCAGTAGACTATACATACAGTAGTCTAAAGCTCACATGGTTCAGACCCAGCATTACAATTGACATGGGTTTATTTATAAGTCCTAAACTACTAATAATTAAACACTTTTGTATAGCGCACAACACATAGGCCTAATTGCATAACTCTATGTGCTTTACAGAACAGACTACAGAAGAAGTGGAAATGGTGCACTAGGTTCATAATTGTGAGATCTTACAAAGTGCTAAATAGATAAGTATTCAAATTACTTCTGAACTTTTCTGGACTACTACTAAGTATTATATTGACTTGACACTTACCACACCACTGTCGAGGGAGCTCACACTGCTTCTATGGTCCGCTTTATCTACAGATGAAAGAAAAACAAAAAGGAAAATAGTGAGTTATTATTGATTACAATACAAATTTCGTAAGTTAGTGAGAGAATGAAATTATAATGACTGAATATGGAGAAAATAATATGCAGTACTGGAAAAATAGCATGTAAAAGCTTGTCTACTTCATGTAAATGTACATATACATGCATCCTTAGGTCATATTTTCATTATCGATCTGCTCCTCACTGGACTGAACTATCGAGCATTCCATCCTTTTTTTCCTTCTCTCCTTTTACTTTAAAGTCACCCTATCTACATGTATTTGAAGTTTGTTTGCAAACTGGATGTAACAATATTTCCCTTTGTAGTTTAAATCCATTTCCCAGACACAATCAAAACATGTAAATACCTTATATCCCACTTATTAACCTACAATACGTGCACAAATGCTCTTTTAAAAATAGACGGTTTGGCACGAGGAAAAGTAAATCCTTCAAAGATCAGCTGACAGGTTTATTTTTATTCTCCCCGTGCTTCCATGCACTACTTCATCTTGACAACAGTCGTCCTCCTTCATGCAAAACATGACTCCTAAGAATAGCATCAACACATGATCCTCGCAAACAGGAAACAATTAGGAGGCTTTAATGCGCCTTCTTAATCCCTAAAGGGCCTACCACAACCATCCTATAAAGCAAATTGGCAACTTTCTTCTAAAGGATGATCAATCTTCATGCAGTACATGGAAAGAAAGTTTACCTAATAATTTTTTTGGGCTGTATATGATAGCACTTCTGGAGTTGGAAAAAAACAAAAACAATAAAAACTCTTACCACCTCCAGTCCTGCCACATTAAAAAATTCAGTTGGATTTTTGTTTGGATTGTGATTGATGAGGATGTTACAAATGATCTAATCACAATTCTACAAAAGAAAGGACCAAGGTTTATCTTTCATGCAACTCTAAGCGCCAACAGACTTATCAAAAATTAAAAGAAGTAATCTTTGAAGGCTTCCATGGTGAGGATAGTAGATTTGAGCGAGGTTTGACCTTGACAGGGTTAGTTGACCCATCCTAGAGGAGGAGGATGAAGAAAAGAAGAGAGTCTTTGACTTACTTGCTGCTTCTTTGAGGTCCATGAGTGAGTTGGATAGCGTTGTTCTCTTGAGACTACCATCCTTGAGGGGTGGGGCCAAGGAGTCCATGCTACCACTCAGGTTCTGAGTACTGGCTAAGCTCTCCGTGTCCAGACCTACCCCAGAGTCGGACGTGCTGGCCTGGCTCTTACGGATCAACTTCTGCCTCTCAAGCTCAGCTGTGGAAATGAAGGGGGGGAAAGGAAAGGGATTATGGTTTGTGGGAACAACAGGCAGCTCACATCTTGTACACCTTTTCTACAACATTATTATTGGACAATATAAACGGTTAATTCAGGTAGCTAAAGCACTCTGTAGGATTTTCATGCTTTTAGAGATTCATACCATTAGGTGGTGAAAGGATTTTCACATTTCTACATGCATATTTATTTCTTATATGACATCAAAGAGGTAGTAAGCCATTTTGCATACACTGACATTTGGTCAAAATTTGATAAAACTCTTGAAATATTTCAGATTTACCATGCCTACATACATAGACAGGTCTTTTTGATGACTATAATTAAAGATGTCTTATAATTGATTAACAAACCAAATATGCAAAATTCAATGTTATTACTACATATTCATTGCATAACATTTACAATGTATCAAGTTAGTCACATTGAATGATACATGTAATGTACCTGTTATCAACTAGTCAACATGTTATTTCACACATACACTAAATCTTTCCACTTGTTTTTCAATCCCATAAATAAAGCCGTATTCAACTTGAAGGAAGTATGTAGGAAGTTTAAACTATGTCACACGGTTCTACAAGATCATTCTCATATCCTCTCAAAGGATATCAAACTAAGGTGCAGTCAAGCTCTACCGTCAGGTGACGATCGGAGTCAAGGTGACAGGGATCAATTTCACTTTGCAATTAAAATCTTACAAATAATGCTGGTTGCTTTAATAACACATGTAGCTATACAGGCATTGCAGACAGAAAGGTACAATTAAACAGGTTTTTGTTGTTGCCAGTAACAGGTAGCCAGAGCTTTAGATTGCATCTTTATTCACACAAATCTAGCATTCAGAAAGGAATTGATAGGCAGTAGAGCAAGCAAATATGTATTAATACAAGTTTATCTATGTCAATGCATAACTATAGTTTTCAATTAAATTGATACTGTTTCATTAAGTGTTATCTGATACAAAGTAATACTGTGCACTTAAAACATTAACGGGAGGACAGCTAGAGAAGCATTAGAACATGTAGGGTACTCATGCTGATACTACACACTGGGGCAAACACACACAATGCAGTACAAACTAAAACAGCTGTTGTTAGGTCTAAACACTTAATCTGACATAAACGATACAAACGATTTGCTGTGCTAAAACATATGATTCATATCATACCAAGTATTAGCTGCTTGTGCAGTATCAATACAACAATGACATTCATAACCAAACCCTTGTTGTATGTAGATAGAAATTAGTTTTAGAGTATTTGGAAAGTTGTATCACAAATGTAGAAACTGAGAGAGCAAAGTTACGCAATAGGATCCATCCCTTCCCTTTCTACATAAGCAATTACACAGCAATCCATGCATTAAATCATCTTCCAAAACATTATATATATATTACATTTTTGTATTTGTCATTTTTTATTATCTTTCTTTTTTAACCATTTATTACATATTTATCACAAGGCCTTCTTTTTTATGTCTTCACAACTCTATTTTATGTAACCACTCTGCTCAATTTAAAATATCACAGTTTGTGCAGCATTTTAGAAGTCACAATGTTTGCTGTGCTTTTGTTTTGTCACATAAGATTTCTTACCTGCCCATAATTTCCTTTTATTATATGGTATGGCAGCTGAATATAAAATGGGTATACACTGGGTTACTTTCTTGATACAGATCATCATAACGATCATTTATTACATCCAGTAGAAATGTACAATACTAATTATCATAGCGCCTAAAATTATATTTTGAAACTTCTCCAACGTTTAAAATAATTATTATCAAGTCACTTATTAAAACCATCATGAAATCATGATTCATTGAAAATTGATAGTAAACAATAGTATTTTACAAAAATGTTAAATATGCCTATGCCTAGAGTCAACCTACAAAGCAACTATCATAATCTAATGAGAATGCTTAATGGCATTACAATCAAATAAGCACATAGAATGTAGATATCATACTGGCAATATGTTTTTTGTCTGATGTTTTGTCATATTACAGGCCAAATACTCATATAGCATGTATCATTTATTTAATATAGGGTGATGTCATATATATTTCTGGTATAGACACTACTCAAAAGACTTCAATTGGAAATGTCTGAGTACTTATTTTACATGGATAACATGCCTCATCAATAACTTATTTAAACGCATCATCTGTGCTACTACTTTGGGTTTAGACGAGACAACCTCAAGAGCGGTAAAAGAAATGTGTATCTTGCTGTTAAACTTCATTCTCATTAAACTGCCAATTGGAGGGGTAGGTAGGTAGGTAGGACTGAAAAAAAATTTAAAAATCTGATACATGAATTTTGTAAGCTTGCACATTCTACCAACAGACTTGACATGTATGTGTATACGGTACTCTCCGAATGATGAAGCACACAAAAGGCCGGAATACCGAGGAAGACAATGGAAGGAATCAACCTACCTTCTATCCGGAGACTCTCCATCTCCTCGATCTCCAGGATGCACTCCCTGATGTCTCCTACAAACTTGGTCCTGTCTTCAGGGTGACTGGCACAGAACGATGCCAGGGTCTTGTCCTGTCGCGAGACCAGTCGGATACCGTAAGGATAGTCTGAAGTAGAGAATAGAGCAACACAGATGAAATTGATAGCTTCCTCAGTAACATTTCAATAAATTTTTGTTTTAACCAAAAAAAGTTAATATATATTTTCAATACATAATCTTGATCTTGTTTTCCCTCCTTAGGCTTTGCAACTCTGCATTGAAAAGAACAATGGATCACGTCATCGATGCTTGTCCTATTTACAAAAATCCCCTCACAGTGCTTCTGGACTTCGGGAGCTCAAGATGAGACAATCAGTTGGCTAAATAAGGATCTTCCTATCTAGATGATGATATTCTTTGTACGAACGAACGAACGAAGAAAACAAAAGTGAACTGTTTATCACACCTTACACCTACTATTAAGATGCTCATATCATTTGGTATATACACTAGAACATAGAGTTAACTGTATTAAACCCATTTACTACTGGAACCTGGTGGTCCCTGTGTTAAGCCTATGGGATTCGGAGAATCCGGTGGTCAACAGATTAACTTCTAAACGATGTTAACTTACGTTGTGATGAGAACTCTAGGACCGTGGCTCCCTGTAGAAGTACTTTCTTCTTGTATCCCAAGATGGCTCCAGTTTTCTTCTTGTACAGCTTGGTGATCTAGGTTCAATTAGGAAGGGTGGAAATAGATGAGTAACATGTAAAAGCTACAAACACAATCAGTAAATTTCATTACATTTTTCTCATCTTGCTGGTCACAAACAAGCAGCTTGATAGCTTAAAGTTTGATGTTATACCAATATACACTGATTTTACACAAAATCGTTAAAGATGTTATGTATCTTTGTGAAGAATTTGCAAAACTGAGAGAGTAATATAAAGATTGATCATGAATAAAATAATGAAAGAGAAAAATAGTGGGGGGGGGGGGGGAGAAGTGAGACAAATAGCTAAAGCTAGAGTGATTGAAAAAGATGTAAATAAAAGAGAGAGAGGGAGAAGGGCTTTAAAAATGGCTGAAAGGGATATTTGTTGTTGTTTACACCAGGTAATATCGCTAACGATTTATTGAAATGTGTTGCCTGCAAGGTAAGAGCTGATGCAGGAACACAATACTCTCTCTCTCTCATTACATACCTACACTTAGAGAAGTGGCTTCTACCAAGTATATCTACGGTAGATGATGAGAAATACCTCAGTCACATCAACAAAACCAACACAAGATCGACAACAGACAGAACAAACAATTACAATACCACAAATAGCCAAAAATTGGTCGGTTCTGATTCGGTGTGGAGTCGGTTAAATAGGGGATGTGGACTGGGGTAGAAGAGAGGTTCATGTTTTCTGAAGGTTGGTGATGTGAACTTACCAGTATCATATCATTGAGAAGGAAGACTTCCCTGATGTGTTTCTTGTCTTTCTTTGTAGGGTCGTTGACCTCTAGAAGACTGCAGGAGCTTACAAGTCTTCTGTGAGGCTCCGCAAGCTGAAAAGAATAAATGAGTTATTGTTAGGAAGGTTGCAACAAAACTATTTATTAAAAACAAATATGAATATATACTCTGGACCATCATTTTCCCATCACCATCCAACAGTTGGGTCTAAGTTTAGGAATAAAATTTATATTTTGTAGCGGGAATTGTGTTCAACAGTTGCACCTTCAATCGAATGGGGGGGGGGGGGGGGAGTATTAAAAAGCACATTGCAAAAGAAGTATACATGTAGCTCTAATTATTGTGATTTGCTGGGAGTCTGTTTCATATTCCAACCAATATCGTAAAAGCTTGAAGGCATGAGGTAAAAAGGAGGATAACTTTCACCATTAGTGACTGGAACCAACAGGATATAGGGACATACATGGAAAAGGAAACAGAAGTAGGAAGCCTATACTTCCATACTTGAAATGAATTATGAAGAAAAACAGGGAAAACATGGCAGAAAAACTAGGATGGCTAAAAAGCATTTCCTGGTGTAACATCCTGCATTGTAGGAGTGTGGCAACGGCAGGACAACTTAGTTGGAGTGAGAGTTGTTCTTCAAGGGTTTATATTACATGTACACTTTTGTACCCGACTACTTTTACATCCTCAATTAATTTGGAGTACTTCCAAGATTGTATCGGTTTCGCATCGTACACCACTCAACATCATTTCTTAACAGTGCATGTGCCTAGTGGTTTAAAGGGTGTTATCAAAAGTAATGCTCAGTTCTAATAATGATGAGAATAACTTACCAACGAAATTGGACTAATCGTTCAAATGTTCAAATAATTAAAACAATATCTACCAAACAAATTTGACAGGCAAGGATACAGTATGTCATAATTAATAAACATGGAAAGATGATACAAAATTAGGTCTGTCTGAAATACAATTCACAAGTTTTCCCACCTTTGCATATGTGTGTTGGCACTATACAGTTTGCACTATTTTCCCCTATTTTCATTTTTAGAAATTCTGTTTCCATTTCATGAGGATACGTGAACATCCATTCAGAATGACTTTTGTAAATAACTTTTCTTGAATAAAAATTCCTTGCAAGAACTCTGCATTACTTTCACCTCGATAACCCATCTGTAAAAGAAGTATTGGGGGATTTATAGTTGGACTACGTCGAGGGTGGTATGTAGGTGACTTACGGGGAAGGGTTTCTCTCCCAAGATGTTAGCTTCTAGTTTGCGTACAGCAGTCACATGATCTTCTCCTGGTTGGAAAGCTTTCTTCTTGATCCGATCAAAGATACCGGTCAAGAACTCGGGGTCCAGATCGTGCTCGTCGTCTATACCTTAAGGGCACAGAGAAAAGATGAAATTATTAATTTCTTTTTGACCGATCATCAAAGATTTTAGATTTTTTTACATATTTTCTTGCTATCAATACATATATAAATTAAAGTTATTACTATTCATGCATTCTTCAACTCGGTATCTCTTTTCTTTATTGATCTCACTATTGATATTACTAGTACATTACTCATGCATTCATCTATATAAGAAATATCCACATAACTATATCCATCTATATCTCTTTGTGCATTTTTTCAGTTTAAGACCTTTCTCTCATATAAGATCTTTCACAATTCATCACAAGACATACCAATCATAAAAATCATTTCTATCTATTTTGTATATCCTTAATAAAATCGATCCTATAGGACTCTGAGGCTCTAATACCGACCCTCCATATAATCATTTTTCTTCTTCCTACTTTCCTCTACCACTACCACTCCAGCCACCCTCTTCATCCTCCACCATCCCTTCTCATCTCCCCCCCCCCCCCCATCCACACCCCTCCTCTCTCCTCCCACTTTCCTTACCATTGAGATTCTTGATGAAGTCCGGTAGCTTCATCTTCCTCTCAGGTTTGACGTTGGGATTATGAAGATCGGTCGTGAGCATGATGACAGCAAAGGATAGGATGAAGATAGTATCCAGGTTGTGGAAGCTGTTTGCAAATTCTGCGTTGCAGTAGCAGTACCTCTTCGAGAAAGCCTGCAAATGGGAGAGTAAACAAATACATTCTTCATGAGTTACTACAGAATAAAGGAAAAAAAAAATCAACTTATATCTCCTTTCATATATAGTCGTTAAGACCATTAGCACGCTTCTGTAATCATTCATCTAACTTCTGCAGAGTTCTGCTGAATTATTTTTTCCTCGCTTCACAAAAGGTGATTAAAGTTGTCTACATCCTGGTGATAATTTGGAATATCAAGGCAATTTCCTCAATCTTATATCCTCAATAGAATAACTCCCCAAATGAACCACAATGATATGCTTTATCTCTCTTCATGATCATAGGGTGTAGGATGTAGTGTCTCTGATGACTTCCTTCAGAGGCTCCTAGCATAGACGTGTTATGTCTGTATAGAGCTATAAAAGTCATTTCATTGCTTCTGCTAAATACAGACTTTCCTGTGCTAGATCCCTTTTGTACGATAAGGATTAGGACGAGGATAGATTTATATTGGTTACAACCTTGGACCTACTACCGTTTTTTTTAAAGGTACAATATATCATCTGCTGATAGAGAGAGCCAGAAGGGCAATAACAACAGGCACTTTACATAGAGAGGTGGAGTTAATGCCCTTCAAAACCTGCAGAAGTCTAAGTTTGTGGACATCCCATAGAAACGTGTGTTAATCCTGTAACATATGTTTCAATGGGATGTTCAAGAAGTTAGACTTTTTGACAGTTAGGGGAAATGACCCCCTTTGCTCTGGAGTCTGAACAGCAGACTCGATTACCACACAGTTTATGCAAGAAGGTCATTTTTTAAGAATATGTTTTTAAAACAAGGGGTCTTGCATCATAATCATAATGAAATATCTAGGACATTTGGGGATGGTACTGCATGTTAAGTGGGTTATGAACATAAAGCCACCTTTATATCAAGTTCCAGATACAGTGTATGAATCAACAATAACTCTACTACTTGGGGCAAAAGATGGATAAAATAAACCTTAATTAACCACTGATTGAATCCATACCTGGACCCCGAGATATACCTTGTCATGAACACCCCCCTCACCCCTTAACCATCACAACTACCAATTATGAATCTCATACCATCTTTGCTGCGAATGTTTACATTATGGCAATGATATTAGCAGTGTCTCCTTTTCACTTCCTATGCTAAAACAACCAATTTCCTGACTTAGAAAACCAGCCTGATACATTCTAATGCTAACCTTTAGATATGAAAGAATAAGGTAGCCAGGGTAATTTTTGTTTATTTTCATATACATGGAGGTTCCTTTTTTTAATAAAACACAAAATATCTGAATTTAAAAAAAGTGATTCTACTTATATTCCAAGGGGCATTACAATCGAGAATGCTTCTTGTTTTTCTCAACATATGGACTTTGACATTTTCAGTAGGTTTGTAAATTCAAGAGGCTTAGATGTCTAACTCATTGGTCTAAAATACTCTTTAATCTGCAGTTCAAAAAATTGGAATATCACTGCTTTAGCTAGTGCATATTAACCAAATCAATATGTTAGAGGGTTGCCATTTACGTCCATGTACTGCAGCCTATTCATTCTTGTATTGAATATGCACACAAACATGTATGATCGCGTGTTGTCCACATATATTTAAGCAGGTATGTAACACGACTAGCCATGTGACCTTATCTCTTGGCACTGTCATTCTATTCATGAAACAACCTTGCAAGAAGATCCTCCTATATATAGTATAGTAACAAACACAATTGAGTAAAAGCAATAAATCATTTTCCACAGCATGTGTGTAGTGGAGAATACTAAAGAGTTGCAACAACAAAAAAGGAGCAAAATATTGCTACAATTTAACTGTTTTAACTGATTTCAGAGGCTTATCTATTACATCCCCAGAGGCATTCTAGAATATCATGTCATTTAATATACACAATATCAAATGCACTTTAATTAGAAAGTCATAATTGTTTTTTTCTTGTTTTTCAAATTCTAAGAAAAATATAAATAAAGACAAAATTCCCTATAAATTTCCAACAATTCTTCTTATATTTCCTCCAGGATTGATCACTATACCATTCAAACATCAGGAAAGGCAATTGAGTGACTTCCTAACCGCAGACCACTATGACGTCCATTTCTAGTGTTTTCTAGGTAAAATTCACGCCTCTCGTTCCCCTGAAAAATGTGTTTTTCCCATCTATGGATCAATGAATGATGATTTCAGAACATTGTTACATCCTGGTGATTCGATTTAGTGGAATTAGTTAGCACAAGGGTATATGAGTTTGATCAACTTTGTCTTTATGCTGATACGTACAGGAAGGACTTTCTTTTGGTTTCACAGATCTATCTTTTCAATGTGGTCAGGTAACATCAATCTTGAATACTCTCGTGATATGGGGATAATGATCCTTACTAACCAAGATTGATATTGTTTCAGGGGATGGTACCTTACGCTTGTCAAGATGATTTATTATAATCATAAAAACAAATCATTATATCATGTATATATATATGTACACTGCATTAAGAGGAAAGGCTTTAAAAAAAAAGTTCTTTGACAGGAGTATTGAAAGGCATTATTCTCTGTAACAACCTTTTGTGTGACAAGTAAGGAATGTTGTAAAATATATTAGCATAAAATCTTCCATTATCACTGTTTGAATTACATCACAGAAATAAAAGTTATGAACATTTATCTGCAATGCATAAAATAGATTATCATGCTAAGTTGGACAGGTCTGTGTGTCTGTGGTCAGGGTCTAATTCATAGTGGTCAACAGATATGTGGATGAACCCCCCCCCCCCCCCACTCCACTCATAACGTCTAAACCATAAAAAACACCCCCCCTTGATCCCATCTATTACTTCAAATGGTTAAGAGATGATAACTGCGGGCGGGATAGGGTTTATGTATCTGGGGCATGGATGACACCCAGGATTAAACGCAAGTGTCCTCGCCATGATCCGTTGTCGGGTCACCACACCCCGGGTCTAACCCAATTTAATCCCTAACGTGTGAAACAGCCTCATACGTGTCTAGGGTGTCTGAGTAGCTAGGGAAAAGTGCAGAGAGCTTTCTTCTTCAACCGACTCAGGTGTGGTGAATTTAGGAGATTTGGAAAATTATGTACGACATTATAGGTACTCAAATAGAGCATGATTTACTAGCCTGGCTCTCGTATATACTCTGAGTTATTCTAATACCGCCCTTTTAAGATAGAAGAAGAGAGTGAGAATACATTTTCAAACATAGTTAAACCCTAATACATACAGTAATACTATCAATGGTTAAATTTACTATGACACTCAAATAATCCAAGTGAGATGCCAGACTTGATGATTGCTAATCTCAGGGTATATACCTATTTAAAAGGTTTTGTGACTGCCAAAATATATTCAATTTGATGTATCAAATAAAGACAAAGTACCTATACACACACCCTTAATAAGTGGTTTGAATTTTAAGTGTTCAGTCAATGAAAAGGAGATAAGAAAGCAGAAGTCGTACTGTCTTTGGTTTGGTTCTGATGCAATTAACACTTGATATTTTAATTTAAAAAAGATGTCTCTTGTCTCGTTTGATCAATTCAATGTCTGATTTGTGAAGTGCATTTCAATCAGAACTGTCGTCTTCACTCAACTGTTCTTATTAAAAACCAAGAGGTGAGTGGAAAACCTCTTTAGAATTAGGTCCTTGAAAGAATTCAGACGCACCCTTTTTGTAGGACTTTCTAATAACCTTTATTTCCACTAGACTTCTTACAAGTTATTGAACTGTCTGTTACTTGGGGTACTTGAAGACTATTTTTCAGTGGCCTGTCTTTATCATTTGATTGGGATTTTGATTATTCTTTATTCATTTCTTGGCTTGAATTGGTCTTTAATCCTCCATCTCTTTCTTTCTCACCTCCATTAATCTTTCGATCTTCTGCGCCTCTCCCGGAAGTAAGAAAGACATCTGGAATTTCCTCAGCGCCTCATCGATGGTCAAACCTGTGAATCCCATGGCTTCCACAAAACATCTGAAAGTGATAAAAACATGACATCAGAGGCAATGAAAGGGACTGTATAGGTCGGCTGATAGGAATCTATTAAATTATTACTGAGTAGAGACACTTGAAGAAATAGGACTACATGGTACATGTATATACATAGATGAGATACAATTTCAAAAAGTCTTTTGAAATGGCTTTACAGATGACTGATTTGCTTGCATCACAATATAGCAAATAAAAAAAAATGACATGCAACTTAATTTGAAACACATTTCATTTTTCTTAACAGCTCCTGTCCTGCAACTGCTTGTGAGAACTGCTACTTCTTGTTCTTTCATACATTACAAAACTTCTAATCAATGGTTGGACTCAACTACATGTATCTAAGATTATATAGACTGACATCTGACATTTTGCTTGAGAAAAACATAACAATTCAAGCACTCGCTGTAACCAATATATAGAACAAATCAATATTCTAAGGCCTTAACTCTACTAGGTGTAAGGTCAAGCACTGAAAGTCGTCATCAGCCGAGCATTTGCAGCAATCATTGGGATACAGACGTCAAAGCAGGTAGATAATCAATACCGCACTTTACAGACCCATACAGTGAAAAGTGTGTTGGGAAATCTGAGAGCAAAAATACAGCAGATGTTTCTGATGGACAGCCCTTTTAGAAATGACCCTTGAAAGTGTTACAATGGACTATGGTACTGGTATGAAGGTCCTTAGTTAGAAAAGAAAAACTGTGGGAATTGAGGCATTTGGTATTGAACAGCATTTAGTGTATTGATCTGTTTATCAAACTATGACAGGAAAAGTATGGGGAAAATTGAAACAAAAACCTCAGAGTTGGAAACTAAGAACAATTTTGGAATTACCGTGGGATGATTGCCAAAAATTATAATTTATCGGATTGATTGCCAAAAATTATTTCTCCTACATATTCAGTGGAAATTGTATCAAAGGGAGGACCCATTCCATTACCCAGAAATAAAGCATGCATCAGAATATAATTGTTTACTTTCATTTCAAGAAATTCCAAGTTTGAAGCAGGGATACTAGAATTCTGAACTGCATGAAATGGTTATAGGAGAACAACTTATCAAAAGCAACACATTCAAAGAGGAATAAATAATAGTTTTTTTAAACAAATATCTTTCCTTAGCCAAATACAACGTATCTTGCTATATTCTGCCAGTTTGTATTCATTATCTGCAACTTAGCACTGCCCTAAGCATGATGAGGAAATTAGAATCTCCCGATACAGGACAGGATACAGATTAATTAATTAATGGCTTGTTAATTATCTATTCTCTTTGATAAAGCAGGATGTGGACAACTATAGCCTCTAACACAAAATCAATTCATTACCCTGATAACCATCCCCTCTTTTAACAGTTGTCATTTATCTATCTTTAACATTTGACCGAATAACTTTTGTTCTAAATAAGTTGGGTTTTGTAACCATTCATGCTTTATTGATCAGTGATTGGTTCTGGTTGATAAACCGAGAGTGCCTTCTGCAATGTGGAGCCAGTATATATATACTTTATGTAATAATATTTGTTAAACACTGATTACGAAATGATTTATGGCACATTATGTGATATCAAAAATAAACATCCCCTCCCACAGGCCTATGTATTTTGTGTGACTCAGTAATCTAGTTGTGGAGAAAAGAGAACGCATTTATCAAAGCCATGTTGAAACTGAAAATTCTTTATTTGCAAAGACTCTTTTGTCTAAACTGATGTCATCCGTTAAAATTAGAAATCAGTAAAAGTGCTGATATAGAGAGTAAGTTTTTTTTTTATATGGTACAGGAAGTTTAATCTAGGGCGAACTAGGCTTGGCGTGTTAATGCATGAAACAAAAGATGAAATCTAAGCATGGAATAACATGCTATTTCATGATAAAACATGCTCTGTCACTGATTTTTCTCTACTCGTTTTCAAAACAACCTGTTTGGAGGGGAAGGGTGGGATATAATCTCTGTAAAGTTAAACAAGAAAGTTGAAAGAATAATAAGCGAAAGCAAACTTAATACAGAGACCAGCTAGTATTGCAATGAGTCATTGACATTCAATGTAACATCTTATATTTTTGAAAGGAAGTACCACCACTTCCGAAGCGTAACCCATCGCTATTATTCTTCATTCCCTCATGTTTTTTAACAGGAATCAATCCATGACCATTGCAGTATGTGGCTGCTAAAGAGAAAGGAAATTCCCCCAATGACAAAGTTCTACCAACTTTCATCTTTTCTCATAACTGGTTGAATACATACAGCACAACCTGATCAATCTTGTTCTTTCTTTTTCTGTCTTCAATGGGAGCTTGTTTGCTACTTATTTTGAGTGAGGTCCTCATAGCTTATTATGTAAATGATAAGTTTACTGCATGTTTAGTCCATGAATCTTAAGAGCTCTAACCCATTTTGGCGATCATCCTATTGGAGCCGATGAGAGCCTTAGTGAGCTATCAAATAAAAAAAAAAGAAACTTGAAAACCTGAAGAGTTCCATTCCTAATCTATCCCATCTCCCCCCCCCCCCCCCCATCCACAAAAAAGCAAGGAAAATTGAAAAAGGAGATTGGATAGTATGAAGAGGAAAAGAATGAATAGCTATCAGGGCATCGATCTGATCTCTTTTAGGTATACTTCCACCGGATTCAGGTCATGGTAATCATCAAAAACCATGGTTATCCAAACATGCCTGCTGAAATGGAGAAGCGTGATTTGGAGTAGAAGGATTTGGTAATGCTTGTTGGGTATCTAATGCACTGAAAGGGAATCCATGTGGTTTGAAACAATCCAAAGCTACAGGGTCCTCGCTTCCTGCTCCGGGACGACACAGACTTGGCGCCATTTTGTTTGCTGGATGAATGCCAACTTTTTGCTGCCTAACTTTCGTTTCAAACTTTTGTCATCATCGCTATTACCCACGAAATTTGAAATCAAACTTAATCATGAGACATGAGAGAAAATGAAAGCAGGAAATGAACAGAAACCTGATGATCAATGAGCAGACATCTTTTGAGGTTTGGAGGTTGCTCATCATCAACAAGTTTTAATGGGAAAGTGTCTTGATTTTACTACGGATCAAGAACAACTGTCTAAAGAACGAGACTGAAAGCACTAACGCAGAAGTTGATCTAGATAAACCAAACTCTGCACGCATTGAATTCATCCATCTACTTGCAAAGACAAAGAAAACAAAAAAAATTAAATGAAATACTTACTCTAGCACCAACTGATTGAAGTCCTTCTGAAGGTTGCCAAGGTATTCGCCGATCTTCTGTTTACTGAATCCTGTTCTCTTGAGTAGGAACTTGGCAACCTCATGAGGAGAGTTTTCTATGAACCTGTTCTCGATCAAGAACTTGATTCCTTTCTCAGGTTTTCTGTTGAAATGGAAAGAAGTAAAGGAGAGGAAATATTAAATTAATACAAAGAGAGCCTGTATGTAACCAAACTTAAAAGTTCTATTTTTTCAAATATCATAAACTGCATGATCTGCACCTTCTTTTTTTCCTTATAGATTTAAGTACTGTAATCACTGAAACTTTCTCGTATTTTATAAATGGTGGAGATTGTGAAACCGTCACGCTATATAATCAGTGAATAAAAACTGAAATAATGCTGAATTTTGTGTAAGTTGAGAAAGAGTCTTTATGTGAAAATAGGTGTTGTTACAATTTGAATCATTCAACTAATAACATAACAAGATTAATAATTGGGATTATTGAATTAAAAAAAACATAAAATCATCCCCTGCAGTGGTCCAACAATATATACCGTACCATTTTGGTATGGAAAGTTTGTGATCGATACTCTTCTCCTAAAATAACAACAACACAAAACAAATAAGTGTACCATTAAATCAAATTACTATAGTAAACCGCAGAAATCCTTTTGCAAATTTTTGTGCCTATATTAACAAAGTTTGTTTTGCTTTGTTGTGGGTTTAGTTACCGGGACAGCGATATCATATCAAATTCATAAAAAAAAATCTCTTAATTAATGCTGATCTCATAATAACTGCGGTTGCATGCATTCATATGTTATGTTATGCACACAACCTTGTAATATATCCTTGTACACAGTATTGTGTAGTCCCATTGCCAATTGTTCAATTACACACAGAACTAAGCAAACTTTTTCACATGCAATTTTGAGAGAAAATTTCATAATTATGGATATAACATTCATAGTATAAATCCATTTAAATACTAATACTGAGCAAAAAGTTTAGGGAGTAAATATTACAGGCAGGAATCAAAAGATGAAATATCAATATCAATATCTTTCTCTTCACTAAATGACTAGCTTCCTATCCTATTCATAATTACTGTCAAGTAAGAATGATTTGTCAATGAAATATCTTTGAAGGATAATTCAGACAGGACTGTACAATATACAATAACCTCAATCTGTTGATTCAAAAGAGCTAGTGCCTCTTTCAATTAATTATTGAAGGATACTGATAAAATAAATATTGTAGAAATGCAAGGCTACCCTTAAGGAATGTCTGATTAAGTAAAGACAAGCAATGTACAGCATTCCAGATCAATCAGATAATACTATCATAGCTTAAAGTAAAGTCTACACAAAATGTACTCCTCCCTGTAATACACACGTCCATCAGTCCAATCTAAATTCTCCATCAAGTAACAATTAACGCCATGAAACAAAGACATGACGTCAAATCATATTTCTTAAAACCGCTCAATTAATAATCGACCCCCTAAACATGTTTAATTGCACGACTACGTGTAAAGTTGTTGAAGGAAGTCATGGTATTACATCAGAATGCTGAACTTGTTGGGATATGAAGTGGAAAGCCACGCCATGTTGATATATGACGTGGAGTGTTTCGGCAGATCACAGCATGACTTGGGTAGGGGGTACCCAGAATGACGTCAAAAGTATTTCCTGAGCCATGATCCGATTTCTTTTTTGTTTCTTAAACGTTTCTTTCACCCTGACCTTCTTCTAAGGCTCAATTTAAAAAAAAAGTAACCATGTCTGGTCACTAGGGTGCCTGTTTTTTGTGTTGGTTTTATATAAATAGAGAATCCCTGAAACTATATTCAGCTAATTCAATCATTCATAACAAGATTACCAGCAACATAATTCCTTGGAAGATACAGGAAAAGGAATAGACCTACCCCTGAACACAGCTTTAAAAGGTGTTGTCTAGAAATCTAATATCTTTTATATGGTTTTCACTGAAAATGGTACATCATCAAGTTTGTCATTGTGCTACAAGATTAGTCTAATCAAAAGATACACAGATGAAATGTACACTGACCATCGCATGATCTTTCATTTTGCGATAAGTTAAAAATGATAGAAATATAGACAGTAATATACAGGTAAAGGATGTAGATTGTAGAAGTTTCAGTGGGCTACAATGTAATTAGTTACACCCAAAGTTATGGTATTGCAATTGCAGGTAAACTTAGATTATTTCACCCACCCATTAAAACCTCAATTGAAAGAGAAACCTCGACTTCATCCATGGTAACGCCCCTGAACTATTAAGTATGTAAATATATTACGGATAGTCAATAGACGCTCTTTCCATGAAAAATTCAAGAGCAGAAAATACGGAAAACATATGTCCAGGAAACAATTTGATTTCATCATTTCCTTTTCAATAATGAAACCATGCATGACAATGTGAATAAAACATGAATCAATAAACTTCAAGGATGTAATTCATAGAAATTCCCCAAGAGGTATTGACCAGTTTAATGTAAAAAACCAACAAGTGCAATCTAGGATTACTTAAACTTATGTGATCAATGATCACCTTTATTCTATCAGTTTTCATCCCCAACCAAAAGGAAAAGACGTAGCATTGGTCAAGATACATTAAAAATACTGTTCACTTGTGTACTACACTCCCCACTCCCACTCCCACCCCCATTACTTGTCCACACTTTTAAACAATATATTGACAAGTGAAGAGCCATATGTGTATTTTGCCCTCCCATTGTTACATATATTATAAATAAACAGATGTTTTTCAAGCCATGCATCATTATTGACATACATGTATTCAAGAAGTTATTACTTAATATACCAAACTTTCAGTTGTGTATTGTATGTACCAAGTGGGCATTCACATTTCATTGAAATATAACAAAACCAAGATTTGTGTGAAACTTTTGTTCCCATCTCCTCAGCAGAAATTTAATTATGATATTTTCTGATCACAATATTTTATGAAAATCTGCATATATTGTTTACCATTGAAAACATTCCAAGGATAAGCACATTTCAAGATTCAGGTAATAAAGTATTCATGCATGATTAATAAATGCTTGCCCATACTGTGAAACTATTTACCTTTAAAGTGTATATGATTACAAAAGGATTATGAAGGTGATTGCATGTACTCACTTGTTGAATAGGTTTATTCCAACTCTATATCTCCTTCTCCTGGACGGTGTCATAGGAATCGATAACGATGGAACCAAGGGTCTCTTTTCACATAATTCCTCTATCTCTCCCGGTAATGTGTCATTGCTCTCTGATATGCTAGAGTCATCTGGGAAGGTGTATTTAGACGAACCACTACTCTCACTGCTCATACTATCACCAGTGTCCGATCGCGTCATTCTCACAGGAGTGGCTGATCCGTTCATGAGCGTGCCATTCCGCGTGCCTATCCTCGTGTCCTGGTTCTTACGTTTCCACACTGGCGAGTTCATTTGTCCGGTGCTATTGGCTTTGGCCATGCGTCTCTTGGCAGTGATTGCCACATTTTTGTTTTTGTCTACTGATCCCGAGTGAGAGCGTGATCTTAAGTCTCCCTCCGTATCTGATCCTTCGGAATCCGTCGACGAGTGGACAAAATCCATCAGGGAGCCCTCAGGCGTCGCCACAACAACAGATGGTACATCCGAAGAGCTGCTCTGTTCAATGCTGATGACCTCAAAGCTTTCACCGCTGACGGTTGACGTGGTTGATATACTGTCATCTGCTCGTATGCTGGCCATTCTCCGACCGCCACTTATGTATTCCATGTTTACATCGCCCTCTGTGCCAGTACTTCCACTACTGCTCACAGACTCTCTCTTCTTATCTGTACTGCCTTCCTGCCTCATGCCTGCAGCCGGTGTGTGGCTGCTGGCTCGTAGAGAGTTGGTTTCTATTGAATGTTCATTACCTACACACTTCCTGTCTGCTACTTCCTGTGTTACAACATTTGAATCTGTCCTTGTCGGGTGGCGGGAATAACTGGTGTCTTGACTAGCTTCCACATGTTTGGTGGACGAGGTCTGGTCCAGGGACTTTCTACCCTCCCTGTGTACTACTCCCAAGGGGGGAGACTTTACCCTAGGGCTCTCTTTCTTGACCATTCTGCGATCTATTACGGGAGACATGACATCGTTACCTACAGAAACAGTCTTGACAGGTCTACTGAGTGTTGGGCTTTCACCACCATTACCCATAGAGACATCTTTCATTCCTGTCAGTATGAACCCACAATGGGTACTGGTTGGCATCTCACTGGCCCTAACAACCACTGGACTAGGGACTCCTGGACTACTGTTCTGAACAACTTGAGGGCTCCCTGACATATCGGGTATGCAGACTTTCCTCGCTACCTGTTTCTCACTTGTAGTGATGATCTTGGTGACAGCCCTACCACTGCTTGGAGGTGAACTGCCAGGTGAGATGGGGGGAGGGGGTGAGACAGAGCCCCCTTTAGGAGAAGTCTTCCATACCTCCTGTGACTGCACCCTGACCACATCCTTCTGAGTAATGATGGTCTTCTCTGATCGGGATGCCTGGCTCCTCTCCTGGATCTCTGTAGATGCATTGTGTCTCGTCATCGTCAGGGTGACAACAACTTTCTTCCCGCCTCCCTCTTTCACCTCTTCAACATCCCCACTATTACCCTTGTCCTTTGGAGTGACCACTCCCTTGGGAAAGACATTATTGCTGTTATTCCGATGTTGCTCTGTTGGTGTTGAGGAGCGCACAACGGGGGATATACTGCTCTCATTTATAGTTTGTTTTGCTTGGGACTCTAGCTCCCTCGTAATACCGGCAAGCTCTGCCCCTTCTTCTATTTTCTTTTCTAATTTCCTCATGGCTCCTCGTGTATCTCTCATTACGGGAGTTGATGTATCAGTGTCTTCTATAACCATAACCCTAGCGCGATTGCTGTGCTTGGAGTGCACCTTTGCAGAGTAGTTCTTTAGATAGCTTGAGATGCGTGAATCAGAACGTGTTCTTCGGAGTCGCTGGAATTCTTTCTGAAGTTCATGCTTGCGATACGCTTGTTGAATTACATTAGCTGCTTTCTGAGCCTTGTTGCGACCACCATAACGCTTCTCTAGCATCTCAACCTGTAGGAAAAAGACAAAAGAAACAAACCATTATTTTAGACAGATTTATTTAAATCAAAATTAAAGTGTTTTTCATCTATGTTAGTTAATAAATACAAACAAATTGTAATTTAGAAAAATTATCTCAAACCCCTGTTCTTTGGAGATAATATTCCTTTCCAGAAAACTTTAGGGAAACAAAAAAATTATTTACCTGCTTATAGAAAGAGAATCAATGCATACCTATCTCACTCCAAGTCCAATCAGAAAATGCCAGAGTATACAACTATCCCTCCACCCATGTTATCACTGAACAGTCAATTATTGGTTCAAATCCTACTCGTGGGCCACAAATTAACATCCTGTGCACACATCATACGCCCAACACATGTTCACTGCGCCCGCCGCCGATGGATATCAACAACGACACTGTCATACAATTACGTTGTTTACCAACACCTGTCAATTGCCTCGTAGTATTCCCCTCTTATTGGCAGTGACACATGCTGCCGTTCCCTATTCTTTCACAATGGACTAGACTGTGAGAATGGCAATCAGATCATATGATGGTTCAACCTTATTATGACCCGGAAGTGATTCCTACTTTTTTTGCTCTTTGGGAATAGAACAGATGTGTCTGGATGGAGCTCTGCCGTAACAAAACAATTTGCAAATGGGGGTGCACTTTAATGGTTATTGGTCTGTAGAAGCATACATTCTACATGTCTGGACTTTGGCCATTACATAACACACAAGACCTAGCTGTAAATGATTGAAGAACTATGGCTGTTCAAACACGAGAAGACTAGTCTACCTACATAAATACATAACATTGGTGATTCAAAAGAAGAAGAAGTCCAGACTACTATAAAGAAACCCTGATTTCATTGGTACGAACATGACCAATTATTCAATTGTTTTGATTGATAGCAAATAATTCGAGGGACTGGTGAAACAAACAATCCATTTCTACCTGGTATGCAGCCATGAAACCTTGTCTTTCAAAGTTGATTCAATGTATTCATGATATTGTAAGCAGATTTTAGCTTGGCTTTATATAGGGGGGGGGGGGTGATATGTAGACTATATTTTAATGTCCATACCAAAAAAAATATTCAATTGTGTTTTAATTTCAATTCCCATTTTCTCTCAAACAGGAAGTCATTAAATTTAAATGGTTTTATCAAATAATAGAACACTTTGATTTAAAGTCTCTATAATTTTTTTTGAATGGTGCAAAAATCTCTTCAATTTGTGATTGAGAACATTCTCTACTTTAAAAAACATGTAAACAAAACTTAATGAAAAATACCTATAAGAAAGGATGTTGGAAAAGGAGGAAGGATCGATGCTGCCTCAGATATCACTTGAATGAAGACTTACCTGTTTTTGTTGTAGATCAGGGGATAGTTCATACGAACTGCCAAGAACTCTGGACTGTTTGATGAGACGTTCGTCCTCCCTCCGTTGCTTGATGGACTTTTCTCTCCTCAACGATGCCCTGTTCCTTGGACTAGGCGAGAGGTCCCACCTGATCTTGGTGGGTTTCTCCTGCGAGGTACCTGCTAGATGGGTGGTAGGAGAGTCAACGGCGATGGAGACGGCTCGACTGACCCTACTGTGAGGCGTTGACTGTCGTAGAACAGCCTGCTCGGGAATGGTTATACTAGCTTGAGTTGGAAAGACCCTGCCGGGTGAGCCGTGCGGCTGAGGAGAGTCTGTTGTTGAGGCTGATGGTGTATGGGAGTTATCAGTCTGGATTGCAATCGTCCTGGTTTCTGGCTTTGGTTTCCTCCTTGGTATAGGACGTGGGCTGCCTTTGACGGCGACCTCAGGGGTCGGTGAGGTGTGCAGCGAGTCTTGTCGAGGTGGAGGAGTCCTCCGAGGGGTTTTAGGGGTTGTATTTGGCTTTGGTGGAGGACTGGGTTTATTCCCTCCACGAGGGGTTGTACTGGGTGTCTGTGGAGTAGGTGTTGCTGGTGGGGTACTAGGTGTTGGTGTCAGTGGAGTACTTGTTGCGGTATCCTTTTGAGGGGTAGACTCAGTGGCCTTTGGTGTGTTGGAGTTGGAATCCTTTAACAGATCACTCGGATCTGTTGCCAGTTGCTGGTCACTGCACAAAAAACAAAAATGAAGAAACAAAAATAAGCAACTGCAGTACTATCGTTCATGGCAAAAAAGGGAATGCAAAGTCTCTTACTCACTAACTGAAGAAATTTAGATTTGAAGGAACCATTCCAAGAATGAAGAATCCATACATCCAATCATTATTACAAGATTAACTCTTATCAACGTCTACTACCATGGAAACCAATATTTTATAATTGTTTCTGCTGACGCACGGAGGAAACCCTTGCTTATTTTGAGGGATTCCAGACACTATATATATCCAACTGTCTCTTAAAAACAATGATTGTTTATAAAGAAAATATTGTTTAACTACTCTCCAACGTTTTACATCTGAGATATTTTTTTCTCTCTTTCTCGCAATTGCTGATTTCGTTCAGTTGAGTGATATAATAAAACTATTTTCCAAGATGGCTTTCAAAACACTAGAATCTTTTCAAAATACTCTTCTGTCAGGCTCTCTCTTTCTCTCCTACTCACTTTCTGCTCCATCACTCCATAAATTACCGGTATCTATGAGTTCATGAAGGGCAGATTCAATACTGGTTTGAAAAATATACTCACATGTACCTAAAACACTGCAATTTTTGAAATTCCACACTAAAATGCTTACCGGTATACTCCTGACTACTTCAAGAATCAAACTGACTTTGAACTCCAATTACAAATCATTGATCCAAGACAATAGTAGCCTTAAAATTCTCACAGGTGAAACTATTCATATCTATTTGCATATCACTCCCGTTCTATCACACGATATCACTCCTAATTCCCACACACATACCGGCACATTGTACCAGTGTTTGTTTTTGAAACGATATTTCAAATTCACCATGCGTCACAGTCCAATGCTTACAAGCATACACACACAGACACAGGACACACAAAGTGGGTAGGCTCATCATGCGTGCAGAAGGAAGTATTGGTGACGTAAATCTTTGATATGTAAATGAGGTGGTGTCGTACAATGGAGGATCTATTAATTATGGCAACGCCCCCTGACTCCTGTTTTTTCCTCAGTGCCAATATATCGTGATTAGTTGGAACAGTTGGGTATCATTGCATGATATTTGAACAGAAATGTGCAAGTTAAAACCCATAACTACAAGATCAATATCAGTATTGTAGTCTTATGTTTTTTCTTTCATATACATGTACATCATAACACTGTTGTTAACAAGTGACAATAATATTTGCTTTTTTTCAATGGTATGCGAAATATGTCACTGCAATAACAAGAGAACAGGAATGCAATTTACTAGTTCAGTGAAAAATTGTAATACAAAATCGTTTCTGATTTTGCTTATTCAAGCAAAGGTTGTTTGCTAAACACCTAAAAGGGGTGATGTTTTTACAAAAATTCTAGGCTAAATGACCACAAAACCATCAAAGAGATGTATATGCTCCATTCTTATCCGTCTTTGTTAATTTTAAAGTCTAATTTGCTTTGTATTTTGTGGTTATACAACGATGAAAACAAGAAACCCCAGTGAGAATGCAAATTTTTGATTGATGGAATGCCTATAAGTGTCTACAGCTCGTTCTGTGGTGAGCATACTGAATGAAAAGGCAAGACAACAAATATATGAATTGTTATTTGAAGTTGAAAAACAGGGTTATAAAATATATCTTCAAATGATTGAGGAAGTTACAGCACTTTAAGAATAAGGTTTTTCTCCTAAAACAACAAAACAAAACTGTTTGTCCGAGACAAAGGAGAGTATTCATAACATGGAAGACAGATGCATGAGTTTGCCAGATTTTTTTTTTAAAGGCATCGTTTAGCAATGTTAAATCTGAGATGCATGGCCCTCTACGTGATATCAGTTAGTGTCTGTGATATGGTGTACTATTGAAGCCCTACAAAAATTGTGCTTCAAAATGATCATGAAGCTAGCTAATGCATCAAAAGAGTAAAAACCTTTGAGTGACCGGTTTTACCATACTCATTTCCCCAAATAGACTGTGGTGTTATAAAATATGTTTAAAAATTTGTTTAACAAGTTTTTTGAAATTTGATTTCCATCATAAATATCTTGATAACCAGACAGGTGATCGGCTTGTTAAAATCATGGAGTTCTATTACAGCATGAGCTAAATCCAGGAGTTTGTATCAGAATCTGAGACAAAGATACCCAATCCCTAAAATTAAAACTAGCTAAAAAGCACCACCATTGATCATCTAAAGCCATGGTGTCAGGTGTGGGATGTATTAATAGCTTGAGATCAGTCGCACCTGAGGATATAATCAGTAGCTTGATATAGAAACAAGAGGTGTGTCCTCATCAGCTTGAGATTGCCAAATAGCCCGCTATTTCTGATTTGGGAAATAAACCCAAAGTTACAAATCGCTTCTTCATCAGCTCGAGACTCGACCTCAAGAAATAAGCTCGAGATATTTTGCTCAGCATTCGCATATAGTGCGAGTCTTTGGGCTGGTAAAAATCCACCGGACAAATGGTGGGATATTTTGCAAACTAGCCTGAGATATCTTGGGAAGACTATCTCGGCCAAATATTTGGCAATCTCCAGCTGATGATGACAGGCCAGGCCAATGGTGTCAGGAGTGGGATGTATTAATAGCTTGAGATTACTGAGTCGCACCTGAGGATATAATCAGTAGCTTGATATAGCAACAAGGACACCCTCCCTACCCTGCTCATCAGGTGACCTGAAGATGATTATCTTGTTAAGCCAAACAGGCAGCAGCTAGATGCTTGTACTCCCAGAAGACCCAGATGATCCTCAACAAGTGTTGACAATTATGGCAACATACTGCACGTGTATGTAACCATATTTAGAAAGTCTGAAATGCTGTTAGATAGTTATGTCACTAATTCCTAATTATAAAATGTATATATACCTAAATGAAACATAAGTGTAACATTCAGAGAACATGAGACCAAACCTGTCTAAATTTACTGCTCAGGAACTTCCAAATTTGGGACACAATTTAGTTTTAATAGTTTAGTTTAGTTTTATAGTGGTGGTTATTTTACCTGACTGCTGAGAAAGCATAAATGCTTGTTGTGTTGTTAGTAAAGCAATTTAGACAATCACTGGTCCAAACTAATCTAAAGTTTCCTGTCTTACCTTATTGTATATTTTATGGGAGATGTGTCATCATATCATTAATATTCTTCCTTAATACTCAATCAGTGATAATAAATGGAATTGAAATTTATGAATCAGAATTTTGAAACACCAAAAAAGTGCATAAAACAGATTAGCAGAAATGCACATTCTCAGCATTGCTGCTATGCCTTTTCTCTGAATGCTATATGTAGATGACAAAATACCCTAGGCAACATAGAAGCGCATAAACTATATTTATTCCCAGGTACAGGATCTATGAATATGTTGAGACATGCTCCGGGGAATATCGTCATCATACCCCATGCCTCTTATTCACTTTCCTGTCTTAACTGTATTTCTAGAATGGTGTTTTGTGAGGTTCAACAAGGGGTTATCAATTCCTTGGGGTCGTCATTTTCAGATGTATAAACTACAAATGACCCTTGATTGAAATGTTTTAAGTATACATTCTTACCAAAGCGAAGACAAATTACATTAAATAAAGTCACAATGGCTCAGTGGTAGAGTAGAGGTCTCATAACCGAGAGGTCCTGCGTTGGAAACCAAGTCAACGGCTCGTGCCCTTTGGTAATGCTACGGTCACAAAGGTTCGTACGAACGATAATTTCGTACGAATCTCCCCATTTTTCCATTGTCTTCCCGAATTTCCATTGTCTGAAAATCGTTCGTACGACGTTCGTAGCAGTTCGTAATGGCATTTGTGACCGAGGCTATAGGCATTAATCCTCATAACCAAGTCCCTCAGAGAGGACTCAAAGCAGTCAGTTCCCTGGTTGCTTACTTTAGCAGTCAGGTAAAACAATCATCAAACATCAAATCATCAATACGATGTTATTAATCTTGTTTTGTATACATATATTTACTATTATCTGTCAACAACGAAAGGGGGACAACAACAAAAATTATGGAATCTTTCATCTTAGTTCAAGTTTGCCTGAGCATTGCCTACATTGCGGCATACCTGCATTTGACCTGGCCCTGCTACTGCGGGGCGCAGATGACAGAGGGCCAATTATCCACTTCCCTTTGGGTTGTGGGTACGGTATGCTAGCTAGCTACCTGGGCTAGCTCATGGCACCCTTTCCTGTTTATTATAGAACAAACCTGGTGGCTTCAAATACCCAGTCCTTTATTCTCTCTTTTATTATCTCTGACCCGGTGAGCTGGCTGAGAGGACACAGTTTGTTCAGTCATCTCAATCCCTAAAGCTCTCGTTGACAGATGCTTCATAGGAAGGTTTGAAAGAGCTCAATTATTGCGTTCTATAGGTTAATACCGCCCCATTCCTGAGCTTACAAATAACCTGTTGACATACAGTGTACTGGTGACTGATTATGATCTTCTATAGGCCTTCACTTTGAACAATAATGTCAGTGTTTGCATTGTAAGAATATAAGATGCCCTACTAAACAATATTGCACCCATCCTATTCATCGTGGCGAGGATAATTCTTTTACCCCGACATATGCAGATTCATTTTTCAATAAATAGTTACAAATCGATCATCATTTTCTTCTAATATTTGAAAATAAGATATGTATACAACTCAGTACCATTAGTCTCATGTCTAAGCAGGATGTGTTTTCTACCCACTTGGACTTTAAGCAAGACTCCAGTATTACAAAGCTAAATAAACTTTCCCTCCAAACATCCTTGTTCTTGAGGGGCTACAAACTCCAGACTCGCCTCAAGTAATTTTTTCATCACAAGAAAGAAAGAAAGGAAGATATAATTACAACAACAACAAAAAAAAAAAATTTCCAGACAGCTCACCTTTCAAAGATTATATTAATAAAGTTTCACTTAAATACTAAATAGGCAATTATGCCCAGCTGGTTATTATTACTGTCTCATCTTCTACTTTCTTTTGTAGCCTAGTCTTGATCTTCAGTAGATTATGATCAAAGGTTTGCGATTCTTCACTCTAGTACTATGATTATATCCTCTCTAGCACCTTTCAACTAGGCCCCTGGATACAAAATGAGATGATTGTTTTAATTGTAGAATTAGTCTTTGGTCTACCAACATAAATTAAAAAGGGAAATTCACTTTTCTTCTCAATGAACAGCGTAGCCGTGTCTTGCAACCTAACAAAACTCCCTGTAGTGTAGTAGAGACGGAGCTGCTCGGCGGTAGAGTCTCAACATGTCTGCCTTTAATTAGGAGAATACGAAGAGATAACCGAAGCTGCTCAGCTGACTGAATAATTTAATTGAGAAAATATGGTCGTATTACAAGCATTAACGAGACAAATTGCTTTTCCAGGGCAGAAAGCTTTGGTCATTAGGTCCTCTTTAGTGCTACTTTAGACTCTAGAGGATATTACTGGCTAATGCCCTTTCCAAAAGTGGACATGCATGGCCTCTCTTTTCTTTCTATTTCCATCAGCAAAGACAAGTACACAAATTTCTTTAAATATACAAGTTTCATTCATGGCAGAAATATTTCACTTTACCTATCTCTTTAAAAGTTACCAAGATGTCTTACATAAAAACATATTGCAACATTTTTGTAGATTTAGCCTAAAAATATGTCAAGATTTGTTCATTAAAATTTCAGGAATATTTGATTTGCATCCATATAATTCAAGATGACACAAGATCACTTCTTAAGTTGTGCACTTAGTAACTGGAGAAGATTTAATAAAGCCGTCACACGCATTTACCTCAGTGGCGTCGGCTCTCCAATCACCAGCATCACCCACCCATCCATCCATCCTTAGCTTGATTAGCTCAAAGTCCTGTAGAATTAGGATTGCTTTTATTTATCCCAAGTCTCTTAACCTTGGTCGTCGTAGATCCAGCCCCCCCTCAGTCATGTGACCATAATCTACTATCCCATGATCCTTCTACCCTTCGTACAACCCGATTCATTTCTAGCAGTCTTATGAATGTTCTAGAGGAGTGAGCTCTCAACATTTGAAATCATCCAAACCATTTTATGGAATAAGGAAATCAATAAATCAAAATGGTCAATTCAACTTCCTCATATAAACCACATGGTCAGATTACATTTCTGGCCAGGCTATATTTATTGCAGCTTTTATTAAGACGATGGTGTGTCACTCTGAAAGCAAACTGAAATCAATCTTCGAATTGATTTGCACATACAGAATGTAGAGAATTTTCAATTGACAAAAAAATATATAAATATATCCTTGCATGCATGAAATAATAAATTGAATAGCCTGATACATGTACGGTATGTAGAAGGATTTATGGCTTTGAATGTGTATGGCGAGAGTCTAACCTAAGTCCATACAATTGCTTTTGTTTTCCCTAACACAAAACATTGTACACTGGAGCTAAATTCCACTATGAAAACCCTCCCCTTCCTCAGTAATTGATTCCTCCTGATAGACATCTATAGTAGATGTAAATGTTTAGGAAAAAATTGAATAAATCATAAAAATCAAATATAATCGCAATCTAATTAGAAAGAGGTATAGGAAAATGTATGCAAACAAATTTACATGGCACAACATAGTTTTTATCATGTAGCCTTTGGATAGTGAAAAAGTAAGTAAATCTGAGTGAAAACATAACCATAATGTATAAAAATAGAAAAATAGAACAAAGAATAATTGAAAGCCATGACTCATTTCAAGCTAGAACATTTTCCCCTCTTCATTGTGAATTACTAATCTGTGTGCACTTTCATCCCTGGTTCGATCATTAAAGAGAGAAGACAGTGTGTTCTGAATTTAGTCATAGCCAGATTTATATGAAAACAGGCTGGAAATCTGGGATCAGAAATAGGAAATATGAAAAGAGAACAACCACAATGGGGATACATAGAATAGGATGGTATTAAAGTCTTAAATCAGGATACAGGTGTCAAGGGAACACAGAAGTGGAGCATTAAAACAAAAATGGTGCTAGATTTGGATAAGATTCAAGTTTTACTTCCTTAAATCTATACTGCACACATATCTTCCAAACTGAGAATGGTCCAAACTGAGAACGGTCTAAACTTATCCTTCCTTTCTAAGCAAGTATGTATGAAAACAAGTGATGCTCATACTTTTATCACTGTTAACAATGTCATGGAAAGTTGTAATTTTCTATGAAATATATGATTCTGGTGAGCAGAAATAATTATGAAAATCCGAAATTTTACTTTTACAGATGTTCTAGTCATTCCAATGAAATTAAATGACACACACACAAAAAAGAAGAAGAATCGTTCAATTTTTCATAACTGCATTTACCTTTTAAAAATAATATGCATGTTTTCACATAGAAAATTTGGCATAATTTGTGCTGTGCAATTTAAAGGTTCATATAACAAGTCCCAGACAAGTGTTTTTTCCCAGTTAATTTGGGAACACGTCTCAAAAGAAAGGAGACACATCAAGTTCACATGTTTATCAGAGCAGTCATAAATATGGATAAGTACTCATATATCATGATGGCGGTAGCTAAGGATTATCGTTTCATTCTACACATGCAGACAGACTGCAACTGGGAAATACTCATCACACATCCACAGACAGATAGGACATAAGAAAAAATACTCTATAAATAAAGATGGCTGCTTATCAGAGATCACAAGGTCTACCGTAGATAGAACGGTAGCAGTTATTTTGGGAGCATGCACGAGAAGAAATATGACTGCATATAGCAGAGCAGCAGGAAGAAATATTACCGACAAGTCCCCAGAAATGTATCCCATATGACAAATCCATTCAAATAGTGCATAAGTCACAAAATAATGAGATTAACCATGATTCACTTGATGTGCACGTACAGCTTTTATTGGAAAAATTTGCCCCAACTCTCAGCCTAATTTTGTTTTCATATTTTTGGCTTGCGGCAGGAGCTGAAGGATATAGTAATTGGCAACAGAGAGCCGTATAACATGAACATATCTGGAATTATAGCAATTTTGTGGCAAATCAATGACCTTAGAAATTGCTCAAATTAGATTAATACATCAAATTTACAACTGAGCACATCTGGTAAAATTTTATCAATTATAATCTCCTCAAATATACAGATTAATTCACTTCACTTTTAGAGAGAAAAGGATTCTCTAGAGATATCACATAACTCATGTAAAAGAGAGATTGCTTGTATACTACACATATCAAAGGTGCTAGTTAACAATTAGCACAAAAAAATGCTTTAATTGATGTGCATCAATGGTCATATGAAACTTTCGGCGCGACTTGTAAATCAATGACCATGACTAGTTTGAACAATATAAGCCATTGTATACAAAACAATGCCACAGATAAATTGCAATATTCATTATATTGTGATGTAGCAATCAAGCCTGTGGAATAAAGATTACTTCCCTACTTTCTTCAAATAGAACTGTTGCACTTGCCTTTTGATTGACCAACTACAGAATGGAATAAGATACATTCTACAAATTCAGTGATGAACTTTGTCTAAGATAAAAATGACACTGAAAATGATAAACATATAATCCTTATACATGATGATTCACAAACGATATATTTCTAAAGCTGATATTCTTACCCCTGTTGTGTATCATCTTCCAAAATCATTTTGAAGTGAATACGAGACTGGACAGCACTAGCTAAAAACTCTTCGGGTCTCCGAAGCCTACAAGGCTCTCAATACTGAACAAATAATACTGGTAAAAGTGCACCTATATCATGAACCACATATATATCCATAGACATGAGAGTTTGGTTTGCCTCTCTTTATATATGAGGTTGGGCCGCTAAAATGATCACAATACCACCCATCCGACCAAATCCTCTTCCAGTTCTAATTCTCAAAATGAGTCACGGTCGCAGCCAGAATCATCAATGCAAAGGCACCTACGGTATATCCTATTGATATCCTTCAGCATACCGCAGAGTCTAAAGGCCACAACCCACACCGGACCATTCAAACTTCCTCTTTCTTATCGTATTTTTCAAAGCAAACGCCATTGTTCCGATTTGGTGTAACCAGTGACGTATGAAAGATTGATAACTCATTAGTCCATAAATGAATATTGATAATACGCACTCCGGGAGTATACACACAAACACCGACGTCTATTTGTCCACAGAAATGAACAAACAACCCCAGTAGAATGCTCAGATTTTTCAATTGAAGATTTTTTTTTTGAATATATGCCATTGATGACATGAATACTAAACTGACAACAGGATGAAACAGAACTCTAGTAAATGCTAACAATGGCATAAAGATAGGTTTGATTAATTTCATACTTACCATCATCATATCACGATGGTTTATGGGTCAATTGGAAGTCGGCTGGATGGAGGTCAAACTGTAACCCAGAACTTCAAAGAAGTAGAAGAAGGCCAAAACAAATTCCTTTGGGTCATTTGTATTTATAGTAGTGGCCACACAAGTCCAACTATTTCCAGGAAGCAAGGAGCTCCCTCACAAAACAAGACGGTAAATACAAGCTTCCCTGCACAAGTTTTCAGATTGCTGTAGAGATGTGGACCCTTCTAGACAGCACCTCTTTCAAGCTAGCCTACAGCTCTTCGAAGTGAAACATCAGTTCTACTGATCATCAACCAAATTTCTGTTTTTGCAACTGAAAGAGTTGGCGGGAGATAAACTTCTGCAGGAGTTACGTTGCTTTCACTGGTGTCTAATTTCAGTCGGTGGCATATCATATGCAGACATGAAGATTAAAATGTATCTCCTCTTTATCTCTGCAAAGTGGTAACGACCAAAACATGTCCATATCTTGAGATAAGAGCCAATTAAAGATATATACATTACATGCTCGCACTGTCCAAAATGTGGGACATTTTTTCTCTGCAAATTCTCAAAACAACAGAATGTGTGCCAATAATACAGCATTATGAAATTAAATACGATACTTTGCGGATAGACAGATGCATGATGAAGTTTCATCGGGCTTTAATTCTAACCTAAACTCGCATCATAGGCCCAATTGTTGATTTTGGGGCAATTTACACTACTGGAAAAACCCATAAAAAACGTCTGTGTTTGCTCATACCGGTTCATTGGTGAGTAGTGCACATGCGAGACTTGTCGCTACTCTACGTGCGATCGCACAGAAGCGAGAAGAGTCACATGACGAAAAACCGGCATCGTACCGAAGTTTCAATTTACGCTGCAAAAATCTTTGAAATTTTGGCAGGCGTTTAAAAAAAAAAACACTCCAAAGTTGAGTTTTTTGTCCTGTTTGCTAGTAGTTGCTATGATAAACAACTACTGACGAAACACCAGAATTTGAGAACAAACGATGTCTTTTTGTTGCAGTGTAAACGCAGCTCATGTTATCAAATGAGACATCCCTCTATTGGCTCTATGTAGAGTGAATGACCTCAGCTAAGGTTCACCAACCATAGACCTGGTTCATCCTGGTCAGTGCCAAGGGCAGATCAAGTCAAAGCCATGGAAGAAAATATGTATCGATAGTCCTGTGGCTGTCTTCATTAGCTCAAGTTTGCAAAATAATCTGCTATTTTAACTATCCCAATCGCAAATGATAGTCAGTTAATCTGTGTCTCCATCGATCAGCCCGCGGTTGCAATGAGCGGGATATATTTGGTTGAGAAAATATCCCAAGAAATCTTGGTCTTGTCTCCAAAAAGAGCTTCGGGATAATATTCTGAGTCTGAAAATAGCGGGTTATTTGGCAAACTCGAGCTGATGAGGACAGGCCTAGTACTATTGGTACTGTTGGTGAAAACCATATACTATCAAAATGTGAAGTATCAAACAACTTGATTTCTAGTACTCAAAATTGAAGACAAACAAGAAGAACAAAGAGATAGTATACAATTAGAATAGAATGTAAATGTCACGACAGCCAATTATTTATTATTTATTGTTGCACATCTACAAGCAAGGGATGGGGCATCTGACTGTCATAGTTACAAGATTAGACAATAGTCATGAACGTGAAAACACTCATCCTTTAATATCCCAAAGTCTGTGTGGAGTAGCTGTGAAGGCCAGCGATAACAATGAAAGATCAAAATGGAAAAATAACAAGAATTTCATGAAAGCTAGGAGAAGAAATACAGGATATCTAACAGTATTGTATTACATACATTGATCTAGAAGTGACGTGAAGAGATAGAAGAATGTCATTCTTTACAAGAAACCTCAAAGAAAAGAGTTACCCCCAAAAAATTGAAGGATCACCCTGAAGCCAAGTCATGATCAGCGGAACACTACTCATGCTTCCCAAGGGTGTATCTCTGACGCAATTGTGTAGGATGACAATAAAGTCAGTGTCAGGTGCAATTTCATGATTATATTGTAACGTCTTGGCACTGTGACTTCAGAGTTATTTCTAGAAAATACGAGCACCTCAAAACAGTGAGTGCCATATATACTGCTTATCGTTAGGTTCATGTGATTTAGAGAAAGGAAAGAAAAGAATGTAATTACTTTCTAGAAGTGAATGCTTATTAAATGTAAATTAGTTGTTGGGGAAAAGAGGAGAATGGTAGAATACCCCCCTCCCCCCATATGTACTTATTTAGGGCAAAACAACCTCTTGAGTCTTGACCAGGTTCACCCAAAGATACAGGTTTGTGATCAGTTACTAATGTGCCTTCTTATAATTGACAGTGCAATTAAGTGCATTCATGGCATGGAAACCCAATTATTTATCTAAATACTGAAAAATTCCTCCATCTTAAGTGTCGTCATTTGACTTGATCCTGATTTTATGTTTCCTATCAATTTCTCCCCAAGACCCCAACACTCAAAACATTAAGAGGTCTAAACTATATCTCTAGATCCCACTTAATAATTATTTAACAGAATTTCTATTAAAAAAAAAAAATTTAAAAATAGGGGGGGGGGGGGATAACATAAATGAAACATATTGAAAGATCACAATGCAAGAGTATTGTTCAACTATTTAAAAATATTAGCTGCTGAAGAGCTAATCACGTCATTAGAGATAACAACAGCGTCATTGTCTTTTAGCAGAGTCATGCGGTGTAGGGACCTGGCGAGTAGCAATTAGCGTTCATTGTAATCAATACCTCTAGTAGCGTAGCGTGGCATTTGTGTGATGATTTTAATATTTTCAAGCTCTTGGGACGGTTTGCAATCAATAGGAATGATAACAGCTCTGACGCAATTAGGAGAGATGTCAAGAGTGACCGCGAGGCAGGCCGTTGAGAACCGTTTTTAGAAACACCAAGAGACCGATGTAGCGTACAAACAACAGTTACATCATGAATGAACTTTACTTGAATACGTAATGCTTGACATGAGAAAGAGTCACATTGTACCGTGAGAGCAAGAAGGCCATTACTCCTATAAAATGATTAAAATACTGAACCTTCTAGTTATCAGCAGATGAAATGTACTACTCATCAGTGATGATCATCTCACCTTTCTATTTCTTAGGATTTACCATTTTCCATAAAACTTTCTATCATAAACTTGCTAAAGACATTCTTCAGATTCATCCCTACTATTTGCTTAAAGATAAAATTGTCTAGAAAAAAGGTTTAACTATTGATTTGTGTTTTACAATGCCATGTTTTCTATTTCATACATATTTCATACAGGTACATTAAAAACAAAATATCTGAATACTGACGTTTTCTTGAATATATTGTTAGATAATATGGTTATTTTTCAAACAAAATGAATACATCTGAATATTTGATGATTCAATTTTTCAAACATACCTCCATTCAAATTCACCTGATCGGGTCCACATGGCATGCTCAGCGGGTAATTATGTAATTTACCTTAAACTCACACACGTGTATGACAGGAAGCTTAAAGATAAACTCCAGTACTGGTAAAAAAAAAAATTAATTCTCACAGAATCAAACAAAACTTACACTGAATGTTCAAGATTACAAATAAATGACATGTGCCAAACAATTTTGGAAGAAAATGTATACTGGCTGAGTAATGAGCATAGAAAGACAAGGAAATCAAGGTAGTACCATCCCCGACACCATGTGTGTTGTCCCATATATAGCTTTCTATGTGAGTGTTTGTTACTTTACCAAGACTCGGTCAAATTTATTATGATTTTGATGACTCCAGAACCTTGCAGTGCACACCAATACTTACATGCTACATGATCAACTGTTTCTGATCCTTTCACACCTTTTCTTTCACAATGCAATCGCATTACCAGAACTCAACTTCATCTTTAAGCTTAAACTCACACACATGTATGACAATGATATTGCCCTCGCAGCATTTCCTGTCTGAACTTGAGACATACATTTGAAGAAACTTCTGCATGAGTAAGTCATCACTAGTCACAATGCTCCCGTTTGTTACACAGGGTATGGTCACAAAACAAGAAGAATTGAGCCTTACCAATCATGACTACTGGTACTACCTTTACTTGTTAGTTTTATTAACACTTCATCTGTCTGGAGCCAAAAGCTGCCACAGCCATGATGTATAAGAGTGTTACCTATAACACAGAGTTAATTAATGCCCTTTTGGCGCTGAACAGATAACTTTACCTTTACTTATCATTGATCTACACTTCTATATGATGCTAACAAAATATGACATATAAATCTTCCTTTTTTTCCTTTCAGGGAGGGGGCGGGGCTATCTTACATGAATGATCTTGGGCACAGATTAGCTCTCAAAAAGCACAAGGGATTAATTATGTACTTGTTACAACATAACTTCAACATCATTCCATTAGTAAAGAGAAACATTTGTTGTTTACTCTAGTAAACTATGATTTTTATTAAAGGAGAGTTGTTAAAGAACAAAGCTTGATTAATCCCTTCTGCAAAATAAACGAGCAAATCTTCCATTCATGCGGTGCAGAGCATACTTGGTTGATGTATATGAAGGCATATTGTCCATGAGAGGTAGATGCCTTGGCATACCAAGTTTAATGGAAAAAGCAGACAGAAATATTTCGTTATTCAGACTGATAAACTTCACAGAGCTGAGGTAGGTCACCCTTCTCTGTCCTGTGGCATACTGTGTATAAAATACACACAAGTTATAAACCAGCACATATAAGTACTGCATATATTAAAGTTGAGACAATGGATATTACTTTTGACTCACCTATCAAATGGTAATCCGAGACATAAGTCCACAAATTCATGAAAGTTAAGGATTTGATCAATCCAAAATTCACTAGCAAGCCACATACTACCAACATCTACGGATCAAGGTGTTCCAGAATATATCATACTAAATAATCCTCAACATGGATGGACAATTAAGTCTCTCATCATCAAAACGCAACAGCTATGGCATACATCACCTATGCTGCGCTACAGGGATGTCCAAAAGTCCAAAGTCATACCAAAACAAGTATGAGAGAGTGGGAGAGAAAGAGAAAGAGATCTCTAATCAACAGCACTATAAGAGCTAGATAGCAGGAGAGGGAGGCGAGAGAGAGCAAGGGGGATGCCTGCCTGAGAGCACTCCCAAGTTCTACGATAGAGCCTTGGTGTTGCGAGGAGAACTATAATACGGAATGATGTCACAGGAAAGGAGCAATTTGTGCTCGAGTTAGGCGGGGGAAGGGAAGGGGGGGAAACTTCTGAAGTTGTGACGAAGGGTTGTGACGAAGGGTTGGTCCATTCTAGAAAGAGTAGGGAGGTTTTAGGTTGTAGCTATAGGTGAAGAGAGAAACAACACATGTGATTGTAGTGGGAGGTGTATATAAGAAGACTAGGGGGTGTTTCACAAAGATCCTAAGTCAAACTTAACTCTAAGTTGGACTTAAACATTATAGAGAGCCATTTGTATCCTTACAATAAAACATATTCAAAAGCAAAAGTTCAAGTGTTTTAGACTTTTCATAAATTCCAAATCAAGAACATAAAGTCTCCTTCATAATAGAGAAATATGAATGATTTGAATCAATACTTTATGCCTTTTAGGATAACTTTTACGAAATATTTTCAAAGTTGCTAACAGCTTCCCATAATTGTTAGGTCCAACTTAAAGCTAAGTTCAACTAAAGATCTTTGTGAAACACCCCCCTGATATCACATGTGCAAATTTCTGCAAGGTTAGATTTAACCTCATTTGGCTTGCTGCAGATTTCTAAATCTGAGAGTTACCTTTTTCCAATCCACAATCCAAGGATATTAAAGACACTAACAATTATATCAGCCTACAATGTAAGTCATTATTTTGTCAGCACATGATGTCATGATTTCATATTTGCTACAATCCTGATAAAAATAAACATTTTATTTTTGTTAAATAAAAGGTATTCCAGTTTAATTAAAAAGTTGAAATAAGAGAAAACACCCAAAAAGACAGCATGTGACATACATATAGGACCACCATCATCAAGTTGTGTGTACAGTAGGCCAATAAAGATTCATGGTTGAGGCAGAATTTGGAATTTGTTTTAATCAATTCTTGAATTTCATCAAAGAGGGTTTCATTTCCTGTACAGCACCAAGTGACAATACCTTAAGTTTTTATTTCCAGAGGGGGGGGGGGGGGGGGGGGGGGGGGGTGGGGTCCCAGTTGACCGAAAGCCAACAAGACAAAATCAATCACATAAATCCATAGAAAAGTTGTCAGAAGGCCCACAAGTCCAGGCCTAAAGGGCTGTCAGTCTCATACCGGTAGTCTAAAGTGGGATGATCGAAGCCCTCAATGTGTAGGTCTATGTTTATAATATAGTACATGAATCAATGCGCTTATACAATTTAATTTGATTTCCTATAGGAATCAAAAGCATCATTTCTCTATATATACCTTAAACTTAACATATTAATTTAAAAAAAATGAAAGTAACACTTCCCACTTACTTTCAACACCCAATTTAATTACAGATGTCCATTTCACTTTCATTGCATGGGGTCTCAAAATAAATGTTTAATGGCAATTACCATTGATCTGCTCAGAAAGTAAAACCATAACTTGCTCCTTGTCTGATTATTAAGGACTTCCCTTCACTCATTTAATATCATTTTTCATAGAGGGCTGACCTTAGACTCTTCCATCTCATTTCCTTACATCAACGTCACATGCACTGGGTGCCTCTCTCTCTCTCTGTTGCATGCAGTCGAACAAACCAGGAAGTCTTTTTAATTCTCATCTTTCATTTGCCCTTTCCTGTTCTAAATTGTGCCTCAATAGCAATGTTTAAAAAAAAATCTATTAGGAAGCCGGAAGAACTCCTGTTTGAGGCTTCTTATTTTTCTCCTTCCTTTCTTCCATTTTGTTCTGTGCATGGTGGAAGCAAATGTTTCTTTCTGATCACTAGTTTCCTTAGAAGTGGCATTACTGATCAGAGAATGACGAAGATTCTGATTTGTAAGCTGAACCAGATATGTGAAAAGATTAAACAGATGTGAAAAGATTAAACAGATGTAAAGCAGCAACAGGACAGTTTCCTATAAATATAAGTAGTCACATTTGATTTATATTCAATGATTTAGAGCCAGAAGTGTGTTAGATCTGTAAAAGTACCGGTAAATAAGTTATGATGCCCTCTCAGCAGATGATTTCTTCTCGAGACCCATGGTGACGAACTTTACCTTGCATAATAACAGATAGAAATCCACCTTGCATACTTTTGCTGAAGCAATTCTAAGGCAAACCTCTGAAAAGTGTTTTTTTTTTTTTTTTTTTTTTTGGGGGGGGGGAGATGTTGTTTTTGTTGTTGTTTCTGAGATTAACCTTTTTGTTTGAGTTGACTTTCATTTAAAGGTAATACAAAGTTTTGGGAAATTTCGAAAATTGGGTGGATAGTGATTCTTTACAATTTTGATATATTTGGATGCCCCTGTGGATATATTATAAGCTCTAGAAAATTTAGCCCCTAAAACACTTCCGCTTCCAAGAAAAATTAATATCAAAATTTACCGGTGCTCCCGGGAAATTTTGACAAATTTCAAATAGCGCTTAAGGCCATACAATGATAGCTGCGACCATGAAAATCTCAGTATATGTAGTTTTGATATATAATTTTCAAACGAGAATGGCAAATTGGTCGATTTTAGTCAGGAAACATTGTTTTATGGCTTAATTAATATCTTGACCTTGAGAGGGAGCTATACAACATAAAGAGTTTATTATTTACAATTAATAACCTTTGGCTCGATTTCAATCGCGACAACGATCACTGAATATTGTAGGATTGCATATGCTTCCAAATATGTTCATTTGAACCAAATTCGAGACCACATACCAAAACTTTATATTGCTTTTAAGACATTTGAACTAAATATTGAAAGTAAGCTTGCCTTCACCATCTATTCCAACAACATCAGTAATGTGTGTAATCACTAAAATCAAAAAGAAATTCCCAAGCCTGTCTCCAAGACGAAACATTTGAACTGAAAATATTATCAAAAGAAATGCTTGGGGAGGATCAAAACTGAATTGGAATCATTTGAGTGAATCTTTTTCCTTCTATCTTGCTGAGAGCCAGAAGGGTATTAACTTGTATACTTTTACTGAGTTGACAACTATTCTAGGTCTCAGTTTATCAGGGGAAAAATAGACGGGGGCTCAGGGCGAATTAGCCCCCGAAATAACAAAAAGAGCCCCCGAAAGTCATAAAAGAGCTCCCCAAAATTGCATAGAGTTCAATGCAAAACAAAATAAAGAGTATTAATTTCAATTTTTCATGCAAGCAAGCTTGAAAAGAAGCCCCCCAATTTTTTTAAGTATTTTTTACCCTGCAGTTTATAATAAAAAGGGATCTCTTTAATTCACAACGTAACAAAGAGTTATTTGGTTGGGAGTATTTGCTTGAGTAATTGTCAATCAAGTAGTACATTTTTGTGGGTAATCAATGATATGATGCATGACCATAAATACTTTGCCCACTCACAAAACTAACAGTATTCTGCCTGTGTAAATTGTACATGGCTACACAATGGTAAAGTCCATACATTAGGAAACGATGGGATCATTTGTACTTATCAATATTTGTACTATAAAAATGTACATTGGACAAAGTATGTCAATTATTAACAAATTGGAAGAACACAAGAGCTCAAAGTATATATCGTTATGAACATGTATTCAAAAGAGCATGCATGCAGATAACTTTACCTTTACTCATCATCTACACTTCTTATGATGTTAACAAAATCCCATTCTTATCCCTTTCTTATACTTTGCTACATTATTGGCTATATATAATTATAACCATATCCTGTCCTTTCACTTGCCTTTAGCTAGCGAACACTTAACTATAACATTGACTAACTTCTTGTTTTACTGGTTGCCCAACTTGTGTTACGGTGTGTCCAATTTACAAAATATTTCTATTAACATACCCACACTGTAGTAAATGGTACATAATAGCATCATCATAAAGGACAGTCTTAATTTGGAATAAAAGTGAAATGAGAGGATAATCATATAAAACATATGCATTTATCCAGTGTGCAATGCAAAACTCAAAATTTATGGGGGGGGGGGGGATAGATGAAGAATAAGAAGACTCTTTTGTCTCTTTTCTTTCTTCCTTACCCTGTGGTGTCGCTCGGTGCATCATCACCCCCAAAGTAATGGTGAAAGCGGAACCGAATGTAGGACTTTCTTGAGAAAACGGGCGAGGATCGAGGAGAGGAGCGTGGAGAAGATTCTGGTGAACTTCCCTCTGGCACAGCCAACGATGTCTTTCCTTTCTTCTTCATGTCTGGTTCTTCTTCTTCTTCTTTTTCAAACAATCAAGTATGACATTCACTCTATTAAAGAGAGCAATGGATCCTGTTCACTCTTAAACTCTTTCAATTAATGATCCTCAATTACAAAAAGTGGTTGCCAGTCTTACTCCTTCATGAAGAAAGTTTCTTAGTTGAGAAAAGTGACAGGTTCTTCTAGACAACAGTCTACGCCTTTGACTTCAAGTCCTTACACGTTATATATACAGGCAAAAGTAGTAGCTTTGGCAACAATGCTCAGATCCTTTACTTAAGCAGACAACCCTGATGGCTTCCTGGTAATTATATAGTCCCCTAGTCCAGAAATGTCACAGGACCTTCTTGCAAGCAACGACAGAGCGTCTGGCACGTATCATATGCTATATGTACTCTTCTCTTGTGTAACATTTCCCATGTAACAACAGAAGCGTGACACAATAAAGCAGTATTTGTTTTGACCTATGGGGCCATAAAACTTCAAAGAATGAGTGCTAGCTAGTTGAGAAGCAAATCGTTAACGATTGAAGTTCAAAGTCTAACAACGAGATAAACAGCTCTGAAAAATGAGGAAGCGCCACTGATTGTGAGCTATAATTGCCAACCCCGCTTCTGTGACCTCACAAACCACCACGTCCTCCTACCTGCATTATTCTCTTCGTCTCAAACAGGGATATCGGATTTGTGGCGGGGCACGAACAACCATGAAATCCTATACTCCAATGAAAAGACACTGAAAAGTGGTGTCAGTTAAATTGCACTGTTATGACATGCACATGGGATTTTCCCCTCAAGAAAATAGACAAAAGCGAGTTGTAGATCTGCCTACGTTACGTGCTTTCCAAGATAGCTGTTGACTGGCCCGAGGCTATACTAGGCTCAAGTTCAATGTTACTTCCTGTCACCTTGATCAGTTCTGAGGATCACCAGAGTGTAGTTAGCCACACCATCATGGCCACACCTTCTTTGTACATATATATGGAATGTATGGTATTCCTCCAGCACAGCTTTCCACATCCACAAAAGTACCTTGATACCTAATACACAAAACCACCACTTAACTGCTGAAGAAAACTATGCCATTCAAAGACCTGTTTCAGCGTGAAATCTTTCCATTCGTTCTTATGAAAGCTAAATGTCATACGTTGCTTGTGAAAAGAGACATTTACAATGAACAGGTTTCAGAGCCCTCGGAGTATAGAATTTTTATTATCTCCAGGAATTCTACAGGTGGCTATATAAAAAGCAACAAAGATTCTTCTATATCACATGACTGGGTGCACAACAAACCTGTACTGTACTCGGTTCGATGCTACACAACACTATATAATACAACGAGGTCCAATGCCCGCACCTTAATCCAACCTGGAAATGTTACAATCACACTCCCACAGCTGTTTGTCCAATGTTTTGCATTGCTATTGTTCTTGGCATCGATGCTGCGCAGTATGTGTAGATTGTTTTTATAACAATATTAATCACTCAAACACAATCACTCGTCTAGCTGTCCCTCCAGTAAAGATAATTACTTGCGAAGAAAAGTTTTTTTTTATCAGTTATGGTTTAATAGGAGCTGGAAAATGATTGATTTCTCCAACTAGTGAAACTGAAGTGAAGCTAACACAGGCAATCAGCGGGACTGGTCTGAACAGGAAGGAGTCAACAAAACTCTGTTCCGGTTATCTGATTTCCTCCCATTATGTTGATAGAGAGTTGAATATGGGTCACACCCCAGCAGTCTACCTCTATGGACCAGGGGTACGCTTTGGGCTTTTGCGATCGACGCCCATCACATCATTCAGTGGGGTCCACAAATATTTGACCCGTTTGTTGCAAAACAAGTCAGGGATATAGATCATAAACACCTGGATATTCACATTATATGGTAAACACATTGTCTGGTGCGCAAGCATGAAAGTTAATGTAATGGTTTCATGCAAACTTGCAAGCTAAACCTAAACAATTATTAAAGCATCCCATCTGTTTAATACAAAATATGAATTTGTCCCACCTAATCAAAATTAATTCAATAAAATACAAATGTTAACATATAAAGACGGATGCAAATGTGTAATTTCCTTTAGAAATGGAAATCATGCCAAAACGTCGTAATTGTCAGTAATCTGTAAATTCGTCCCTATTTTCACGAAGTGACGGTAGTGAGGAAAATCGTAACGCAAAGTGAATGCAATTTTTTTTCACTACCGTCACTTCGTGAAAACAGCGACGAATTATGGCATGTGTTAAAGATATGAAAAGCAAATATTATAAATATATAGCAAAAAAGATTGATTTAAAGTATAACTCTCACCTAACTGGGACCTAAAAGGACTTGAGACTAGGGTGGAGTTTTTCAGAGGAAGTAGGAGGAATATAAATCTCTCCATGAAGTCCTCCCACCATGTGCATGCCTGACGGTGATAAGTGATGTGATTAATTGGTAATCCTCATGATCGGATGTTCTTCATGTTCAAATGGTCTCTTAGCTACAGCTTCAATTCATGATCTTAACATGTAAAACAGTATGTATGTATACAAACTTGTTTAAATAAGAAATAAAAGACAGAGTAAACTAAAAAATAAATTTAACAGGGGACAGGTTTTGAAAAATTGTAAAGTATCTGGTAACTTCCAAGACAAATCTTTTGAAAATTTGTAAATACTAATTGAGATCTTAGAGGAAACCCATACAAATTATTTTTATAAATCTTAAAGGTATATACCAGTTTTGGAAACGCCCCCCCTTTCAAAAAATGAAATGGAAGCTCTTATTACCAATCATGTGAAAGAATATGTTTTGACTAATCCGTGATACAAATTTTGCCGGGAAACGGCCTACTAATTGATATATTTGGTAAATTATCATATCGATCCGGCATGGATAGATATCGCGTAGTCCCTTATACATCTTTCTGTGTATAGTGCTTGTAACTTTACCAAGACTGAGCAAAATTTCTTAGCATCTTGATGATTCCAGAACCTTGCAATACACATAAATACTTATATGCTAAATGATCAATCTTTTCTGATCGATTCCACAATGTTTCTTTCACAATACAATCGCATGACCAGAACCTTCTCTTTAAATCTCAAACTCCCCTTAAACTGTCAAGGGAACCTAGGTGCAGTAGATGGTAACACCAGAATCCCACCAGAATTTAATGCTTTCACATAGCATAAAACAGAGTGCTCCAAAAATACATTATTGCACATGAATGTGTTTCAATGCTGCGGTCGATGAGCAATTCTCCTTGACTAGGGAGTGTCGCACAGAATGAGTCATGTCTTACTTAGTGTGAAATAGAGTGCAAAGAAGCAGTAGAAGGTAATATTTGCACTACTGTTTGTAGACTGGTATACATAACATTGTTAATTATATGATTTGCAAAGAGACGGAAGGGCACCGACTTTATGTTCTATATTGTTGTCCTCCTGGTCATAAGCAGACAATTTGGCATTCTATTTTCTAAATCAAGTTTAATATCCAGCTTATGTCACCAAAATTTAGTTCTTGACAAAAAACTACATGCTTAAACAATCTTTCTTAAAGTTCAGTTGCTAATGCATCATTTGAGTTCCATTTTTTCTTCCTGTAAAGTTTTCATTTACTAATATTTTCACAGTATTCAAGAAGTGTGCATCGAGCGCAACAAGATGCAAGAATATCAGAATCTTTCTCGCTTGACAGAAGATAACACACAATATTTGATAGATGGATCTGTGTGCATCCAATAATTGTACAATTGAGTAAGTATGCATTAATGGGAATTTCACGTGTACCGAATGAATGGACATGTGGAAGAGTTAGATCTAGCCTGTCTTTCAGGCTGAATGAGTTTTTACTCACTCCCAACGAAAGAGGATTTCCAAGAGTCTGGAGTATTCAGACTATCCCTCCTCATCCTCGTGATATATTATAAGAAGTGGAGAATTCATCATCTTTGATAATAACCAACCCTCTGACTAAAATTTAACAGATATCTTGAACAATTGACCATAGACTGTTTCCTGGTGTTGAGACTAGAATGTTAATGAGAACACGTTCTACTGTCATCATCGTAGCATCACTTTATGGCATCGTGCTTCTGCACTGCAGTGATATGTCACTGCTAGATGTATCAATAATTAAGTGATAAAGCAGACACTAAAACTGTAAGAGATATTATCCTGTTTAAAGGGACTGGTGTTTAAATTCTATTTTAAAAACAAAACAAAGCATATTTGTGTGAAAAGGACTCGTAGGATTAGAAAAATAATTTTGCAACAAACACTTCGATGTTTACTTTAGCACAATAATTTTGCAAAAAATTGTAGTAAAAAGTGATTTTTGTTGTGTTTCATACTTCCAGTTGTACTTTCAATTCGCTCCTTAACTTAAGTTGAAAGTATTTTTTGGTATTAACCATAATAATGTCAATCGTGTGAAGCTAAAAAGGTAATTTTACCAAGGAAATTCCTTTAGTTTCATCTCTCAATCATGATTAACTTGTTACATGAAAACTTCTCCTGAATTTGGAAATTAATGCATGTAATGGGTCTAATTATAAAAAACAACTTTTTTGCTACTTCATAATTAATATGCACTCCATATACAAGACAGCACCAAAAATCTGACAATTCAACATGACAAATACATTAATTCTACCTGTATCAGATGTCAAACCCTTACCTCATCCGTTCATAACAAAGATGTGACTCTCTGGTTCTCTTCCCCTAATGTCCTTTGACCCAATTATCTCCTCTCTCTCCTCACTCCAGCAAGACATCCTACTCCTACATAAATCCTCTTCTCATCTCATGTTATCAAGAGAACCATTCGCAACTAGAAATGACCGGGAGACCAACTGTGGTTAAAGGAATAACCCAGGTATTGCACCTTCAAGTTTTTTTTAAAAACACAGTTTGAAAAGATGGGGGATATCCTGTACACATTTGAAATAAGATAGATTGAAGGTGATACATTTTGTTCACCGCTACCATTTTGCACAGGCAAGATTCAATATTATAGAGTATATTATTCTCAGACATAAAACACAAAGTCCATTTATTTCTCTTTATAAAGTGAAAAAAATAGTGTTCAAGGCGTAATGACACTAAAGTTTAATAATAGTTTACTCTATGCTGTAATGTAAAAATCTTCTCCTTCTTGGCGCAAAACATTACTGACAACAAGCAATATTCTTACTCACTTAAGGGAGAAGATATAAAAGATGCTTGCATGCATTTGATAGAAGGCAATTTAATCAATTTGTAATTTTTTAAAATTCAAGATTAGATGAAGGCTTCAGAAATTATCAATATCATCTGAAGATAATGAGAGAAAGGATAATTGCCTATCTGAAGGAGGACTGTCCCATTAAATGTTGGGTGTGCCTATATAGCTGATGGATGGCATCCATTCATGAGTAACATGATATGAGGTGAAGAAAGAAACCGCATCCCACGGCTTCGTTAAGAGCATCACCTGCTTCCAATCATCAAACCTAGAGACTTGGCAAGAAGAGGATCACCGTCCTCCTCCATCTCCTCCTCATCCTCCTCCTCCCCTAAGAGAACTTCTCTTTTCTTTCTCCTCCATCTCACAGGAAAACCCTTTTCTTTTTTTCTTCCTCTTCCTTCTCCTTCTCCTCCACCTCAAAAAGAGGAACACCTTCACTACTCACCACAATCCACCTCACATAAGAACATCTCTCCCTTTCCCCCTCCTCCTCCTCCTCCAAAAAGAGAACATCTCTCCTCTTCCTCCTCCTCCATCTCACAGGAGAACCTATTTCTTTTTGTCTTTCTCATCCTCCTCCTCCACCTAAATAAGAGGAACACCTTCACTACTCAACATCATCTACCTCACATATGGTAGGAATAGTCCCCAGGGAGTGGAGAATACTGGAGATGGTGCACATTGTGTGTGAATGAGTCCGATGACTAGGGTAATAATATCTGTAAAGTGCTTAGAGTTGGTATTCCGTATTAAGCACTAAATAAATCCAGATTATTATTATTATAAGAACACCTCTCCCTTTTTCCTCCTTCTCTATCTCAAAAAAGGAATATCTTCTCCTCCTCCCCTCCCCCTCCCCCTCCTCCTCATGTTCTCGCTCTTTTCCATGCCTCGTATTCTTCGTTGTGTCTTTGTCTTCATTTTAAAATCCATCTTTAGTGAATCTTTTGTTCGGTTGAAGTGCCCAATACATTTTTTTGATAAGATTTCATTCATAACTCTCAGCCACCTCTCTCTCCCTCACTTTCTTTCTCTCTATGTCTCTTCTCTATCATCCTACTTTACTTTTTCCTAATTCTCTTTTTTCCTCATTATATTTTCCCTATCTCAATCTGATAAAATAACAAGATCTTGACTTACCTGTTAATGAACAGTCATGATGAGGAATGAATTGCAGAAGGAAAATATGCAAAGACAAAAATGAAACAGAGAGACAAAAATATAAGTGATTTGCAATCAAAAGCATACAAACTAAAGTTAAACATAAGGAGTAAAATATACTGTAATAATATTTGAAATAATCTACCCCCTAATGGAATTGGAATGTGCGCCCTCCCTCCCTTTCCCTTCCTCATCCTCCTCCCCCTCCTCCTACATCTTAAAGAATAGACCACCAATTCTCCCTATCTCAAAGATGCATATCAAAGAACACTGAGGATCTCCCTGGAGACGGTACCACCTTTCAGTGCACCCATTACCTGACTCCTTCCTACCCTCTCACCTTCCGAGCTATTCCTTCTCTCAACACCACCGGGATACGAATCAATATTTAACGAGGAGGGAGGATGTGCTCTACCAGGTATCTCTTTTTCCACCTGATGAGGTGACCTGATTAGAAAGGTTTTGGTTTACCTCCAAGTCATATCTCACATAATATATTGACTTATATTCTATGAGAAACAACAGGACGGGAGGAGCGGGTTGTGCATGGAATACATCATGAAGGATGAATCATCGTAAAGCCGATGGTAATTTATGCTCAGCTCAGGTAAAACTTAAAAGGATGGAGTGCACAGACTTGCATTCATCCGCACTGCTCATAACACATGGGAGAATGATAAATTATCTTAAAGGCACACTGTCCTACTTGTAGCTACTTGCTCCCTCTATATAGAAAACTTCCCAAATCGGTGCCTGTTGGTCCCCCATGATCCTCTTTTTCTTATGTTAAATGAGAGCTGAGTTAATGAGATAGCCACCTGTCACAGTGACCTCGATGACTCGCTGTGTGGTCTAATCCCTTCTAGCTGCAGTAGTAACGCCTACCTTTAAATAAGACTCCTCTCACCAACAATTTATATTTACAAAAAATCTTATGACAATTTTTTTCTCTGGATGTTTCCGACAAGTCACTTGTAATACCATATTTCACAATGAAGGAAGGAGAAATATGAAAATACTATCCCCAACAGTTATGACATAATGCAGTTGGATGAAAAAATTGAGGCTAGGGAATTTGTATCTGTTGTATGAAAACATCCACTTTTTAAACAAAATAGGGAAAAATACAAACTGCATTACCATTATAAAGAAAACCATGGCTACTATGTTTAATCAGCATAAGATATGAAACTGTTACAAATTAAAATGAAAGTCTACACTATCATTCAAATATTTAAAAGTTTAAAAAGTTACAATAATGTTTTCTTACTCACTATCATATTCCCCTGCAATGTAAACTTAATCTATTAGAAACTTCAATACCTCTATGTAATAAACATACATAGGCCTCAAAGTCAGTTGTTAAAGGTACTATGTCCCTTTTGCAGCCAACCTCAAATGCTGTAGAACTTTGCAGGAATTATGAATATGTCATGTATGTCCTATCTGTGAAATTTAAACGTTAGCAGTGTCCTCATATTCAAATTATGCAAGGAAACCCGTTTACTTGCTAGACTTCACTGTCAGACACTATTGAGTGACTGACTGGCTTTTTTTCTTCTTTGGTAATAACATACATGAAAAGAGTTGTAAAGGGTACATGAGCATTTGTCTACATCAATGACCCACTTCTTGTGATGGCCAAGATTAAACTGATTGAATCTTTGCGCAGCATAAAACGTATGACCATTCGGTACAATTGTCTGAAAATCAAGACTACCGTATATAACGGTGTATAAACCGCACTTTTTTGCCGCCGAAAAAATTTCAAAGTCGGGGGTGCGGTTTATACACGGTACACCAAAACAAAAAAACAAAAAACAAAAAAAAAAAAAATTTTAAGTTTCAATTTATGCCCCTCCACCTGGCGCTATGCCTGGCAATGTCTCCCGGCTCGGTAATCGGTGTGTTGACTCACCACTCGGAAACTAGAACAACACTCAAATTTGTCTGTCATCTTGGTTTGAAAGTAATCTTTCTGATAGAACTCAATATGTAGTTTATAATAATAATTCCTCCAATTTTTTTTCTATTACATGGTGTACCACAAGGTTCTATCCTAGGTCCCTACTGTTTTTTAATTTACAGTACCGTAATGATCTTACACACAAAAAAAAAAAAATCTCGGCAAAAAAAAAAAAAAAAATTTTTTTTTTTTTTTTTTTTTTTTTTTTAAGGGCGAAAAAGAGGGGTGCGGTTAATACACGAGGGCGGTTTATACAACGTTATTTACGGTATTACTTTTGGGCTCTATAGCCCTAAAGTCGATTTGACAACTAATAGTTGTTATTTTCCCACTTGAAGACATTTTCACGCCCCACATTTTTTAGGGAATTTCTAAATTAGTATTATCTTTCAAATGCAGTTGGAATTTAACTTTTTCATTTTTTTGGCCTGCAAATGGGACATAGTACCTTAAAAAGCTATTGAAAACACTCAATATCATAAAAATTGACAAACATTTGATCACAAAAAAGAAACTGGGCAATCTGCACATTCACAATCATCCAAGACGCACATGGGGCCAAATCTAATTAAATTAACTTGAGGGTAGATCTGAGACTGAGTCATTTGCAGGCATGCTTGTTAGTCATAACAAACAGAGACCTCTAAACATTACTTCTCAACAAATAAAACCTATTATAGGGGGTAGGGGATCTTGTACAAGGGCCAAGCTACTAAAGAATCAAGACTTTATGAAATTGCTGAGATTTAATATCTGTTTCCACATCCACTATACATAAACTATTAAGGCTAGTACTGATAATGACTGCTAATAAAGAGGGGGAAATGATTTTCCTTAATAATGGAATACTTTTCAAAAATCTAAAGGCTATGATTCAATTGTCTTGATTTGAGACTATACTGACTGACATAGTATGTATTGATGAAAGGATGAAAACAAAGAGGATGAGTTGAGTAAGAGTTAGTCATAGTAAAGTCAGCCCACCCCCTGCCCCCTTTAAACAGCTGATGGCCTTTATCCTTCACACAGACCCTCAGTAGAATAATAAGAGGCTTGACGTATCAACACAAAGGGGGGGGGGGGGTCAAGGCTTAATTCCTTTTAAAACCTATTAGTCCATATGAAAATCATACATGGCTGAATATGCTTAATATATATGGACATGATAAACAATCAGTTATTCATTCCATGTGCTATAAATTATAGCAAGTCTGAAAATCAGGTGAGCCACGATCAAAACAAGCTTCACATTCTGAGAAAGAGGGGTATGAGAACAAACTCATAACATCTTTATCGATGTTGTAGTTGTTAAATAGGTCATAATAATAAAGGAGAATGGTGGTACTGGTGTATGCCTGTATATAATCTTCATATTGTTTGGACAGGAAATATGAGTGGATTTCATTAATCTCCAGAAATAAGATTTGGTAAACCTTATGCTATGACTCAGAAGGTCTAGTTCCCAAGAAACAAGTTGGGGGCAAAAACAAAAACATGCACCCTGCCAAGATGTGTGAGTGCATCACACATCTGTCCTCCCGAGTTGATTCATATGCGCTACAGATGACAACTGCTGCTATTCTGTAGAAAAACGTATAGGAACCATATGCCAGACATATCAACCTTAAATCAAAATTTTCATCACAGGTTTGAAAGTTTTTTTTCCTGCTCACAGCAAGTTACAACATAGGGGAAACCAACACTGCTCCTCCCTCCCGATCGATCTGGAATAGACAAAAATAAAAAAGCACAGGTAGTGCCCAGTAGTGGTTACAAGAATTAGTAGTATGAAATGGTTTATGTTTACATGTGCCCTGACATGTTTCTAATTACACCTCAATCTGATGAGCTGATGATCAGTGTATATTACTTGTAAACTTATGTTTCATGAATTAACCTATATAAAATTCATAAAGTGTAAATATATCTGGCTGATTTTCAAGTGATTTCTAGCAACATGAGCTCCTTATTTCAATGTCAAAGTTAGCAGAGACCCGTGTTTCAAGGAATGACAGCTGATTTAGAACAAATGACTAAGAAGCATTAGGGGCCATTAATTATTTAGACAGTAAGTACACCATCGGTCTGTCTTTCTTCCATGTTAATCGCACGATTAAACATCCATCTTTCTTGACATAACAAAACTTGTTAATCATAAACAGGAACATCAAGGAATTACACCTCATTAGCACTGTGATGTAACCCTTGGGTCCTCTTATGTCTCACAGCTATTCAGACTGCTGGTGAATTATGTCAGAAATAAAACAAGAGGCAAATATTTTTCTTGTTAAAATAAAGAATAATAAGTCACTCCTATGGCAATGAAAACAAACCATGGCAACATTCTGGACAAGGTTATCAACAAAGAACAGAAGCAACATCCTATTTATGTTTCTGTATTTTATGGCCTAAACAGTATTTTGATGGACTATGAACTTGATAACTATGAACTTGATAACGATGTATATGAAATAGTAGCCCATGTTAACACTGATAAGATTATTGTACTATGATCCCTGCCCAAATAATCTACCGGTGCTAATAAGACAGATTTATTGCCTTTTATGGTTCGGTTGTTGATATGGTTATGATGTGTGTGCGCCCTGCAAGGCGACCCAGTTTTGGCTCCTCCAAGATTTCATGTTTTTTCGCATTTTTGCTGGAAATATTAGTGTCTGCTGGTTAACACCTTCTACTGGATACCTTAAGGATACTTTTTGATGCTATGTTGGCGGTTCTTCTTCATCACATTTGTCTGAGATTGTCCATCCTTTTTTCAGCTGGATGTCTGGATTTTACACTGTGTGTCCCATATGTTTAAATTGAAGTTGGAAATTTTAGAGTTCACTTTCCCTGCCTGTCACCGTTCATGTTCAGTGATGCACAAGTGGATGAATGGAGCTTTGTTGTGCTCTTTTGTCATTCCTACTGTGCCATCTAGTTGGAATGTCCTTGGCTTTTGACTTGACTTTCAATACCTCTCATCATACAATTGACTATGCTGCAGTATACATGCACTGAGATCTATTGCATAAGGATACACATGACATATGATCAGAGGAGACTCCCTGCCTCTGACTACAACAGACTGGTCGACTTAGACATCAGGAGACCCAGGTCTGGTCACAGAGGAATCCGAGGTGGTAAGAGGAATCATCAGAATATCAATCAACAGCAAGAAGAACGTACTAATGGGCAACTAAAGGTAGGATTGATAAACTGCCAGTCTTCACGTAATAAATCTGACCTTATCATTGACCATCTGAAAGATCATGATTTAGATTTGCTAGCATTGACAGAGACTTGGCTTAAGGAAAATGACAGTGTAGCTGCCGGAAATATCACACCTGCGGGTTTCAGTCTCATCAGTGTTCCCAGAGAACATCGCAGGGGTGGCGGGGTTGCTCTACTTCATAAGTCCAGCCTCCATGTGAAGGCCCAGGGTTTTGGCCTTGACAAACCCAGATCCTTTGAGATAACGGAATGCGACCTGAGTTATGACAATGCTACTTTAAAATTAGCGATTGTTTATCGCCCTCCGCCTTCGTCGAAAAATAGGTCTAGCTTCAGTGACTTCATCCAAGAGTTTTCTTCCCTTCTGGATAAGTATGTTCTCTTCACTGGTAAATTACTCATACTTGGAGACTTTAATGTCCACTGGGAGAATGAGAATTCTAATGAGACAAGCCGGCTTATGTCTTTACTGCATGATCATAACCTTCAGCAGCATGTGGTTGGGCCTACCCATGAATCTGGCCATACATTGGATCTAGTTATTGGACGGGTTGGCGAAGAATGCTTGGAGACTGTAGAGATAGGCGAATCTTTGTCCGACCACTCAGCTATTCACTGTAAGCTGCATTTGAGGAAGCCAAAGGCAGTCAAGAGGGTAATCCAGTTTCGCAAGATAAAGGCAATTGATTCCACCACGTTCAGCTCAGACATAGAGAAGTCCGAGCTATCATCATCTGATGCATCACTAACAGCTGAAACATTACTACATAAGTACAACGTGGTTATGGGAGAACTCCTTGACAGACATGCTCCACAGCGATCCTGTGTCATCATTGATCATCCAGCCATTCCATGGTATAACCAGGAAATAGCAGACGCTAAGCGAAAGCGACGTCAACTTGAGCGTAAATGGAGAAGGACGGGGCTCTCTGTTGATAAACAACTTTTCAAGGATCAAAGAAACCTCACCAAAGAGTTGTTTAAAGTGGCGAAGTCAGAGTTTTGGAACGACCTCATTATGGAGTGTGGCAGTGATCAGAAGGCCTTGTACGGTATAATCAGCCAACTTCTTCATCAGAAAACCTCAGCGTCAAAGAAAATGCCTCAGCATTTAACTGATGATGACCTTGCTGTTGATTTCTCTCGCTTCTTTGTCGGAAAGATTGAGAAAATCCGGGAGTGTATGCCAGCAACTCAGGTCCTCCCAAACGGACAGCCTTCACGTGATTGTGATGCCCATCTGACATTGATACATCCTACATGTCCAGAGGAAGTCAAGCGGATAATTCACAAGACCTCTGCAAAGACATGTTCGCTTGACCCGGTGCCTACAGTTCTTGTTAAACAACACGGTGACCTCCTAGCTCTGCATATTTCGTGTCTGATTAATGCGTCACTGCGTGATGGAGTTTTCCCAGACTGTCTGAAACTGGCATATGTTACCCCAGTATTGAAGAAATCTTCACTTGATCACAACGATCTGGCTAACTATCGCCCAGTATCAAATTTGCCTTTTCTGGCCAAAGTGACTGAGAAAATTGTCGCAAGTCGTCTGACAGCTTATCTGCAGGGCAATGATCTACATGAGTGCCTACAGTCTGCATACAGAAAGAATCACAGTGTGGAGACGGCACTACTGAAGGTCTCGGATGACATCCTAACATCAATTGATTGCAGAAAAGCAGCTGCCCTAGTTCTGCTTGACCTGTCAGCGGCATTTGATACCATCGATCATGCTGTTCTGCTTGAGAGACTTAGAGAAGATTTTGGAATTGAAGCATCTGCACTCCAATGGTTTGAGTCTTACCTCAACGACAGAAGACAAGCTGTGGTCATCAATGGCAAGCTATCACCTGAGACCACCCTTAGCTACGGAGTTCCGCAAGGCTCTGTCCTCGGTCCCTTGCTCTTCACACTCTACATCACCCCTCTTGGCTCTATCATACAGCGACATGGTCTTAGCGCACATTTCTATGCAGACGACACCCAGCTCTACCTAACTTTTGATCCAAAAGTTGGAGGCGCTGAGGAACGTGCAGCTGCAGCCATCAGTGCTGCCATCGAAGAGATTCGATGTTGGATGAGACGCAACTTCTTGAAGCTAAATGAAAAGAAAACCGAGTATCTCCTTTTGTCTTCACCACACATGGGAAATAAGATCACTGGTACTCCTATTCTAGTCGGTGAGGAAGCTGTATCTCCCAACAACAAGGCTAGAAATCTTGGAGTAGTCTTTGACAGAACTATGAGCATGAAGGATCACATTTCGCGTGTCTGTCAGTCTGCATTCTACCATCTCCGCAGGATTGCAGAGATCAGACACTGTCTCACCAGAAGTGCCGCGGAAAACCTCATTCATGCTCTAATAACCTCAAGGCTGGATTTCTGCAACTCTCTCCTTGTCGGCTTACCATCATCAGCCATCAAACGTCTCCAGGCGGTCCAGAATGCTGCTGCTCGCCTTCTGATGGGAATCAGGAAGTTTGACCACATCTCGCCTACACTCCATGAGCTTCATTGGCTGCCAGTGCACTGCAGAGTGCAGTATAAGATCTTGCTGCTTGCATTTAAGGCTCTACATAACTTGTCCCCTGGCTATGTATCTGCTCTCATCAGTGTACGTCAGCTACGACCAGGACTACGCTGTGCGGGACTCGTTCTTCAAGTGCCCAGTACCCGTCTAAAAACATACGGGGATAGAGCCTTCTCTTCATCTGCTCCGCATCTTTGGAACTCTCTACCTGTCCAACTTCGAAATTGTAACAACATTGATACCTTTAAATCTGAACTCAAAACCTATCTTTTCCGGCAACATTGCGAATAATATGTGACATATTGAGGGAGCCAGGCGCCTTTGAATGCTTTTGCAGATAAATGGCGCTATACAAATGCTGTTCATCATCATATGCAAGTTCAAATTCCTCCTCATTCTCTGCCCTCTTCAACCTTGCGCGCCTTATCACAGTCATTAATCTCCGCTCCTCTAGATCTTTATTGCTTTAAAATATTTCTTGATCATACCACTGTGAGCATTTAATTTCTCATTTTTTGAGGTGCCTCAAATACAGTTTCAGCAATTTTGTTTGGTTTTCTTTATCTTGAAAGTACTAAAAGAATTGTGTAAGTACTCTCCTTTCCTTTAAATGAAACATTTCATCAAGATGTTTACGCTGCGACGCTGAACAAAACACCTATTTAGCTTTAGGAATATCCAGGCACTTCAAAAAAAGCAGCAGCATCAATTTCGCTGGCCCTTTTCCACTCTACAATAGCAAAGGAGAGAGTCGAAAGATAAACCAGGCGCCTCTCTTTCGATAAAGCCTTCATCAGATAAAATGGATAAACCAGTGCTTGAAAACGGGACATGAATATTCCTGTCTCTGGGCCTGACTAATAGCCAGGTTCCATGTACTCTTCAATACTTCATTCCGGTGGGAGTGATATTTCAATAGCTGCATGCAGAGATGGATGCATGCATCCCTCGAAAAGAGGGTTGTTCACATTTAAGAGTTATACCACAGGTAATATCATGCATCACTGTTACAAAATGCTACGAAAGACTATGCAAACATATTGCAATGTGAACACACTCAAATAAAGTCAGCATTAGTCAAAAGTGTGACTCTTTGAATAATTCAGCATCATCATTTCACGTTTCTTGTTGATCCTTATTACATATTTACATTAAACGTTATTTTCATTTCATTCGTTTTGTTTTGTAAAGCTCTTAGAAACTGTATCTGTATATTCATTAATTCATTAAACATTTCTATCACAACAGCAAATTCACTCCCAATGTCTTCCTAGTACTACACAGGATGGTGAAATCAATCCCCCCCCCCCCACCCCCAACCACCACCACCAACATTTCTATCCAACCTTGAGCCTGCATACTCAATAGAACATCAAGTTATGAAAATAGACAGGAAGTGAGAGAGGCACAGGGATGGGGGGTATAAAAATCTGATCTAACTTCAAAATTGGAAATGAAATATGGCATAAACATCGCTCCATCCCTTTACCCCTACAGGTATGACTGCACTTTTCTTAATTGCGACATTTTCCCAGCCCAATCGGCATGTCCTCTGAATTCCATGTTACATGCGCCTGGCCTCGTAATGAGCTTCAGCGTGCCGCGAGCATGAAGATCAACTTGATTTGAATATTGGATGGCAGAAGTGGAGAGCTGTTTTTCAATCATTCCCTGTTTAGAGGGTTATTGAGAAGTAAATTTGCTCTGTTATCTTGTCCTCCGGTGATACAAAGCAAGAGGAGCTAGGAGAGAGAGAGCTTTTCTCTCTCCCTGGCTAATCTGTATTTTCTCTCAAGCTTGGACGTAATGCAAAAGGGCTTTATTGAATTGAAGCTGGGAATCTTTTCATTATTTTCTCCTCCTTTCCTTTCTAGATGCAATAAATTACTTCATTTTTTCAAAAATAAAACAACAAAAAGCACAGACAAAAAGTCAGGAAAAGAGACAGAGACTATAGATGGACAGAAAAAAAAAGAAGAGAATGACAAAGAGAAGGTGAAATAGCATAATGAAATAGAAGTAAAGTTACCTTTCCGTATGATAAATCAAATTCATTATCCTGTGCATCTGTTCATTTTCCAGTGTAATATTGCAGAAGGCCAAAATAAGAGCGTGCCTTGCCAATTATTCCTCTCTAACATGAAACAATGTTTTATTGAAATGAAGGACTTATGCCAGGGTGGATGACAGCTTGATTGACATGACACACACCTTGTGATATCATAAGTGATTTCTGTTTACACCTAAAAGTTTAGGATTACAAGGTAAAGCGCACCTTGCTATAAACAAGCTTCAGGCTGGCTTGTACAGCAAGACAGAAACCGTGAGTGTGTGTGTGGGGGGGGGGGGGGGGAGAAATACAAAGTTAGGGGGAGGTAAGGAGTAAAGAGGAGAGAGGAGAAAGGAGAGACGTCAAGACATAGAGAGAGGGAGAAAGGAGAGACAGAGAGAGAGAGAGAGAGAGAGAGAGAGAGAGAGAGAGAGAGAGAAGAGAGAGAAAGAGAGAGACAGAGAGAGAAAGAGACAGAGAGACACAAATAGAGAGAGGGAGACAGAGACAGAGCCAGACAGATGTAGAGAGATAGAGAGAGAACCATGAGTGAAAATTACTGGGGGGGGGGGGGGAACAGAGCAATCACTGAGCAAAAGAGAAAAAAAGAGAAAATCATGGATAAATCCAAATGGATGAATCAAGAGATGTTGAAATGAATTTTTAAAATAAAAAGACAAATTTTCTGAGAACGCTTCAAGTTGACACCATCATATTGACAGGACTATATACAGCAACATCGCTCATCGCAATCGTCAGTCAAGACAGAGAAACGTGGCAAAAGTGGGAGAGGGGCGACAGATAGCGTTAATGTTCTTTATCATGAGATGGTGATGACAAAACGATGACACATAGCACATCAAGATGGCAAGCTATGAATAAGGCTGCGAACAGGGTAATGGATCAACACATTCTGTAATGTATAAGTGTGAAAAGTCTGATTATAATTGGCACTGGGGATAGCCTCATATCAAAATGTCATTTTTTGCAAATTTTTGTTAGTATAGCACCTTAACAAAAATAACTACTATACTCTTGTTCATAAAAGCGCCTTTTCTTAAATTAAATAAGATATGTGATTTCATTTTTTTCTTTTTTTTCCTCGCAAGTGTGCCTTGAGCATTTGATTTCAAGTGGACTAGGTGTCTTACAAATCTCATGCATTATTATTATCTTTTACAAAACGGTGACATATAGTTATTTAGACCTATAAATATCTTTTCCATCAACACCACTATTGGAGCTATCAAGTCCAAAATTCACTCTCTGCCTGCTCCTATGTAATCCTATTAATTATTCTCTGTGATATGATCAGACAAATATTTCTGACACTGAACAGTCAGGTTCTATCAGTATCACCAAAGCAGTGAATACATGGCTTGTCATTCTTCGAGTCCCAAACCTACGCAATCAGAAACTAACCAATATTGAAAGCTGGTCATTCTGATCTTTCTTGAGATCTATCCATCTCCCAGGGCATCAGAAATCATAGAACTCAGAAAAAGAAATGACAATGCATGCAGACAAATGAAACCTTGCCGCTGACCCGACACTGACCTCAGGTCATGAACCCTCTCAGCGGGATGAACAGACAAATCAAAAAGATTTCTTGAAGGAAATATCTCTCAGACTGCCTAAAAGTACACAAGTGTATTGCTAAATCTGCAGAATATATGGGGGAAATAGTCTGTTCTTGGCTGATCTTTGAGTTAGAAAAAAAAAATTAGGTTTGACCATTTGAACTTTCAGATATCATTCCCTAAATTTCATTACTCTGAAAGTATTTGACATGCCGCGCCTTGGAGCACCTTGCTGAATGTTTGAACTCCATGAAATGTCACTTAAAGAGCAGACATGTATGTTACCATGTTCCAAGAGGCCTATGTAAGACTAAATAGTCATCTCGGATTCAACTCCAAAAGAACTTAACGATGGATAAAGTAAGAGAAACCCGACATTGAAATAAAAAATCACTAACTAACACAGTCGTTTTATAGGTTATTTAATCACTAAATTCGACTCATGGTCAATATTCCAACAACCAGGAAACAATAAACAATCATTTAAAGTCAATGACTCTGAAAATGTTTCATCAATTTCCCCCAAAATAGGTTCAATATGCTCAAATGGACTTCCCTCTAATACCACAAACCACAAGGCTACCCCGGAAACCCCTCCACCCAATTCTCCCGAAACCTTCCAAATCAGACCACAAAATATTGAATATGATTTCTCCTGTCAGGTCTAAAGTCCACCATCATCCAACGACCTTTAACCTTGAATTCAAGAGTAGATAGTCCATTTCAGACTTCCGGACTTTTCATCACCCTCCCTGGGTGGGAGCTAGCACAAGTCTAAATTGAAACGTGATGATGACTTTCAGAAAAATGTAACAGTTTTTGGGAAGTCACGATTTCTTGGGCTGAATCAAAAATAGAACTGAACTGAGCTGAGATGATGTGTTTAACACCCATTTGAAAAGGAAAGATCAGATTGTACTCGGCAAAATCACAAATTCTCAACTGAAAAATCTCAAAATGTTGACAGTACCATTTTCTTACTATGAGTTACCTATATTTATTTTTCATATCAACACAGGAAATTTCTTTGTGTTACACATTAAATTATGAGGTATCTCAAAATATCTTTTAAATTTCTTTTTAGAGTTCCTGAACTAAATAAAAAATGAATTTACAAGAGACGTTCATGTTTAAAGAAAAGCTTGAGTTCTGGTAATGATAGATAAACTTACAGTTACACTGAATGTTCAAGATTACAAACAAATGACATATGTGCCAAACGATTTGGTAGAAAATGTATGGGGGCTGAGGAAATAGCATAGAAAGATAAGGAAATCAAGGTAATTAGTACGAAGTAGGCCTGACACCATGTGCTTAACACAGGTCACTATGTGCAAATGAGAGTTGTGGTTTTTATTGAAGATGATTTCCAGCAAGTTTTTGTGAGGTTGTTTTTATTTTACTGGTTCAAACAATCAATCTACTTGCAGAGGTGCAGGATAAACAATCCAGAATGTATTATAGCCATGTTCTCTCGACGTACAATGCCCATACCAGACCTCAACTAAGGGTGAACTTTAAAAAAATGCTTGTGATGGATCTACTACAGTTGTGAATTAACCACATTCTTTTAATTGCTTTTCTTCTCTCTCATTCATTCTCTTTTCAGTTCTTACCCCTAACAGCACCTCCAAATTAGACAACGGAATAATTGAAAAATCTTCTAAGCCCCTTTAAACAGGAGAGGGTATAAAGCTGATAATCTGAAAAGACCATAGGATTATCATGTCTTGGAGAATAATATGCTTTCTCTAAGAAGATTTGAGCACTTCACACAATTCTGCTAACCTTGTCTTACATGTAGCCTACATTACAACCAGGTTCGACATTCTCTTATTAATTTCAAGACTCGACACACATTTACATGTATGTCTATTATCTGAATTTTTGCTAGCAATATAAAATAATTTTGAAAAGTAATCTCTTGGTTTTTGCATCATATTTGCTACAAGTTTATTGGTGATAACATGATAGCAATCATACTGTTCATATATCTGCCATCTCCTTCAAGCCATTGATGCTCATATGCAGTACATCTTCAATAGCATACCATACATTAAAATGTTTCCATTATCATATTCTGTTGTGCCAACCAACATTTCCTTCTCACAAGGCAAAGAGCATACAAATGTACAAAACAATAATTTCCTGATCAAATTTCATATATAAAGAGAAAGTATGATACAAGTAATTCAAATCCAAATAAAATATCATATCAATTAAGATTTGTTGAAGGATCTGCAAAAAAAAAAAAAAAAAAAAACAAGATGAAAGACGATTGTCACTTTCTTACCTCTCAACAGCTCATGATCTCAGTTTGTGATTAGAATGACCATCCAAAGTGAATTGAAATCAAGTTTTGCAGCATTAATATAATCCAGTAAATATCATCCAAATACTAGCAGGAAGTTACAAGTTTATGGCGATCGCAAATCCATCTTCATCTCGCCTCAGATGCGTGAAAAAATTGGATAGTACCTATAGCAACATTGGCATCCAACCTTCAGTTCTCACTGCAAACAATTTATCTCATCCCTTTCTTTGCCAAACACAAAATGCCTGACAGGAAACGAATAAATGGGAATATTAGTTTTTGTTCCCCCTTTCTTCTCTCTAAACTAGATTTTATGATGGATGTTGGCAGCAGAGGGACAGCAGAGGCCGAACAGGTGCACTATGGGTAAGCGCTGAATGACATATCGCAATCTCGGGACTCGAAAAGCAGGGAAAAACAAGAGAGGGGATTTTAAAAATTGGTTTGAGATGGAAAGGCCCAATGCAGGTGAATTTCAGATTGATAGCACACACACACACAAACCTACACACACTTCCATCACTGTCCATTAGACATTATTGGACTGTACCAAATCACTAACAGGATGGGGGAGTTGAAGCTTGGCAACCGGAGGGACAGCCTGCATCACCAATAAAGATTGAGATGCTCTAGTGATGTGTTACTACACAGCGAAGGCAGATTGGGTTCTTTTATTGGCCAAATCAATCAGACTCGTTATATTTACGGAATACCTCTGCGAGTACCTGACAAAATTGAGCATCGGGTTTGCATGCTTGCCTGGCAGGCTATAATTACATGCGTAGAAAAGACTTCATCAGGGTGACGTTCAAATTAGTTTTACTCTGGATAGAGAGAGGGAGGACGAAATAAAGATGGAATAGACCTTGTAATTGGATGGCTGATTAATTGATTTTCACAGAGTTGGAGAATTAGCAGTGCTATATATATATGGCCATCTTTGTTGGTACTTCCATCTCTTTTGTTTCAAGGGATGACCAGAGTCGACCTGCTCAACAAACCAACCCCATATATACAAACAATGCTTTCCACCATTATAGGCGTTACGTCTATATTGAACAATTTGAAGCCTAATTGGTTCCCTACTGCTATCTTGGAAATGTGTCTCACTCATGACTCAAACATGCCCGGTGAATGACCAAGATGACGTATTCAATTCTTACGAAATGGAAAATCTCATTAGAGTTCGAACAAAGCTCCACAGAGTATAGGATAAAATCCTTCATAAACGTACATTTCATCTAATACAAACAGAAGGCACCATCCATAATGAAATTATCAACAATGGGAATTGTGGCATATCAGTATTTGGCCTATAAAGGCAAAATGTCTCATTCAGAACTTGCACCATGGACTAAAGTACTCACCTAAACTCTTTGTCACTTTCAAATTCATAAATTCTGATTCAAAATAACTATATATTCAACTTATTTAATTTGTCCTAACAGGAAAACAAATTAATTGCAGATACATTTAAATGGTTATAATGGCTATAACCATGAACCTATATGCTATCACACTCACAAAGAAAGCTGCTCATCACAAAAACAAATATGATTCAATATTAGTCACATTGCAGATAACTTACATAATGCCAAAATTGGACTGAAATCTTCACCTATAGCTGCGATCCTTCATTCTCCATGAAAATAAATGTCATTGTCTGAGTGGTTCAAGATGACAAAGACTGAGACACTGTTCAGAGTCCCTTGTCTATCCATTCCAAATGTCACTACACATATCAATTCACTATCATCCTCACATGTATCGGCATGTGACTGGTTTTATGTCTAGAACATCACTATTCAACCAGACACTTCTTTTTCATCCCAGGCGAATCGAACAGACAAATTGGGTTATTATCATTAAATCTACCTTGTGCATTTCAACACCAAATACTTTTTCCTGCATTATTCAAGCTCTTTTATTGAGTTTCATATTACTTATTGGTTTGCAGACACCCTAGAAACACAATGCATTGCGTGTATACTTTCACTTTCTACGAGCCATTGTATTCTCGATGAAGTAACATGATTTTTCCATCTCTGTAGTTCTAGAGTTACACATTTCATTATCCTAATTGATTGGGGTTTCAAAACTGCTCTTAAAGTGCTCTTATTTCAGACAATGACACGACCTTGGTTTTTATGATGTGCTGTCAGATAACTTTCTCATTAAAAGTGTTTCATATCTGTTTTGCTCATTTAGAATATTGTCTGCTGAGAGACAGAAGGCACTTAATCTGTCTAAAAGTATGTTATTAATTAATGCCTTTATGACTCTTAGCAGATATGTGATATCAAAAATTCTAAATCCATTATCATGCTGCACGCCATGGTCCTTGAAATTTAAAAAGCATGGAAATTCTTATCAATATCAACAAACTAAACAAATATCATCTTGAATTCCAGACCTGCGTAAAAGTCATGAGCCTACATGCATGTAAAGATGATCTCCTTCAAGAAACCTCATGGGATTGGAGGATATGAATCATGTGACCTTGACAGGAAGTGAGAGGAAACTCCCATGATGCTCTCTAGTCTAACCATGACATATCCATCTGATTTGTTCAACTCAATGACAATTAAAAGCCCAATCTCAATTCAATGCTTGGTGCTGTTAGTGCTCATACAATTGACTAGTACATGGGACTAAATAGAAGGCAGCAATGGTTCTATATAAAATGTCCCCCCCCCCCAAAAAAAAACAACAAACAAACAAACAAACAAACAAACAAACAAACAAAACAAAAAAAATCTTTTCAGTTCATTGGATAAAATCAACAGTAATTTTGCAAGCAATTTGATGAAAACAATTCATAATACAACTTCAACAAAAAATACATTTAAAGGCCAAAATGTCAAAGAAATTGATCATTTCCTCTTGCTCTACCGGCCCATTCCAACAAGATGTCACATATATATGAAGCAGATTTAATACAAGATGGATCTTTAGATGTTTCAAGAGATTTCTTTTACTCTTGATTAAGACAGGAGTTCATAATGTGATATGGCATGGAGGGAAATTTGAAGCAGTTGTAGAAACAGAAAACTTGTCAGCCTACATTATCGCAGTGATCGCTGGATATTTCCTTCCATTCAAACTGCAGACAGGCTTCCCATGTTAAGCAAGCCCACATATTTAAAGGTAATATTGGACTATTTCTAAGTTCTAACCAATAAATAAATAACTCTAATTGAATGCTTCAAAATTTTAGGGAAGAAATAAATGAAGTTTCAAGTAATATTATTGTTATTTTTATATGTAACCAGTGAATATCTGTCTACTTCATAAACAATTTAAATCATACATACATTTCATTAAAGAGACAGTGAAAATGTGGCAACAAATATCTGTAGTATGTGTGAATTGTAGATCATTGAAAAAACATTTATTAATAATTTTGATGAATTACATTTAACCTGTGAGCGAAACAAATACCCATGTTGAATGAACATTGGACAAATACATTTAACCTGTGAGCGAAACAAATACCCATGTTGAATGAACATTGGACAAATTGAATTGAATTTGATTTAATTTCATTATTGCTACCAAGAGCTTTTTTTATCAAGAAAGATTTTGTTACAAGTTCAAGGTGAAGTTGAATGGATTTGCCTTTTAATCACCAACAACTTCAAGGACACTCCCCCATGGTGGCACCTCAGTGAGGGTCTAAACATTGATTTTCATACGATCTGATTTGAAGTAGACAGAGTGAAGACAAGTGAGGGGGAGGAATATAGGATGAGGATGATTTCCTCTCTATCTTGCCTACTCCCATGGTTAAATACTTCCTGACTTTGCTGAGGCTCCTTAACGCTGGGTAGTTGCCATGGATATATTATATACAAAGATTTTAAAGGCAATTATTGTTTGTTTGTTTATAACAAGGAGTTTGTTGATAAAAAATGGGAGTTGTTATATGAAGAAATCGATACTGCTCTGTCAATTGCTGTTTTCCTTCCTGATCATGAGTGAAAGCAGAATAATAATACAGATTTTACCAATCTTCCTATTACAAGTAATCATATAAATGATTGTATAGTTGTTGCTTCTTTTTTTTTGGGGGGGGGGGGGGAGGGGGGGGGGTAAATACTTGAAACATAATTAAGCTTAAAAGACTTTCAGCCTTTTCACACACAGCTAAAATTCATCGTATCTAGAGCTGATTAGTTTAAAGCTGTTTAACTCAACAGTTTTAAACAGCTTTAAAGAAAATTTTCCATGTGTGAACATCGTTAATACGATGTTCAGATAGATACGAATTCGCGATTCATACGCCGTTCAAAGCAGGCTGTAGATACGAAGTCCATATCTAGAGAGCTTAACATTTTGTGTGTGAACGCTTATACGTGTTTAAACTGGATGGAGCTTGCGCTTTGTTTGATATGACCTAACCTCCAATGCGCAATGGCACTACTGTGCATTTTAAGAGCAGTAGTTAATCACGAAACGATTAACGTTCGCACTTAAATATCTGTGTGTGAATGATGTCGTATGTAAAGCTGATTAGTTTAAAGCACTTTAAACTAATCAGCTTTAAAGAATTTTACTCGTGTGTGAAAAGGCTGATGGAGCCCTTTGAGATAATGATATATTTGGTTGAGGTGATTTTGACCTGAAAAATGTGAAGATGTATCCTCTTTAATAAATGTGCCATCGTCATTAGCAGCTATACGTGAATGCATTTCCTTTTGATTGATGCGTACATCAAGGTCAATAGGAAGTAATTTGTTGCTAAGCGGGGTCATTATCATTAGAGGCTGATGGGAAAAACACAGCTCACAGATATTAAGAGAGTGGCCCTGCAAAGTATAGAGGCAATGGTTTGAAGATTATTGCAAATTTCAACAAATTCTACAAATTGATGTTACCATAGAGATGGGGAAAAAATGGAGATCAATTTCCACTTGAATTTAAGTGGTGTACTCATGATAGTAGCTAACAGATGAATGAGGAACCAGAATGGTCTAGTTTTTCAAAAACCCTCACAGTAGTAGTGAATGTTTCTGTTAATGATACTCTTTATATTATAAAAATATTATAAAAGCATTTCAATACCTCACTTTCTCATTGTTCACAGATATTTACAGATACAATCGTGACATGACAATATTGTCTCCTTGACCGGTAGACAATTACTGTAAGAAGGGAAAAGTGATAAAAACTTGACCATTGCAGTCTAGTAGCACAAGCTATTTCCCTAAAAAGCTTGAGGCGCAAACTTAAGTAGGTAGGTGACAAACACCTAAGCAATACGCAACCACAAAATCGTAGTGTCCTATCTCATCCTTCAACATTAGCGAGGGCGTTATTAAAGCGGTGATCCTATCCCTATGCTATCACCATGGTAACAAAGTAAGGGCGGAGCCATGACTAACATACCTAGCGTGTTGTAAGGTCAGTGCCTGCTAGAGAGTGTGGGATTTATAAGATCCACTCCTTAATCCAATTAAAGGTGTTAGTGGACAGAGGGGGAGAAAGAGATAGGAGGGAAACAAATGAATTGGATTATAAGGGGCATCAGACGATTGGCAGGCACCTTACTGACATGTCAGGTTATAGACTGACTAAACTGTTGTGAGACTCATTAATACCCACTTTGTAATTCCATGTCTTTTAATATTCTGCCACTAAAAGGTACTGGTCTCGTTTGTTTGGTCTAACTCTTCCTCCATTTTTAAACTTTTTTTGGGGGGGAGGGGGGGGGGGTTCTCCAAGGTTTTACTTTTTTTAAAGAAAGCTTGATGGAGGCCACATGTTTATGTATCTTGGCATATAAAATTAAAAGTGTTTTTCTTGATTTAAAAAACAACTGTACATTCTTGCTGATTTATGATATATATTAACAGCTAATTTCATAGATATCTTGACTGGAATGTTTAAAGGTAATAAGTCATTCTAATTTACTTATACCACGTAACCACAATCATAGGAGAAGAAAACAGGTTGATCTTTAAGGCCGCGTTCATGCTTGATTTTGACGGCCAGAATCAGGCATCTGTTACGTGTTTAGTTTAAAACACGCTTGCGTTCATGCTCACTTTTGTAGAATCACCGAAAAACGGCGATCACGAACGCCGATCGTAAACTCACAAAAAGATGCGTTTACAATTGTAAACGCGTTTAAATGGGGTCAACGCACTGACCTCTAGTGGGTCTACGTAGCATGCACAGTGAAGGTCACACAATGCCACACAAGGAGAATTGCCTGAGAAGTAAGCATGAACAGCTACACCGTGGAACTGCGATCACGATGAGCGTTTACGATGAGCGTTTCAGATCGCTCATTCTACCTTCAAAATCAAGCATGAACGCATCCTAAGACATATGAGTCATCAAAGAATACCACAGCCATCACAATTGGCCTGGGAATGCCTTAAAATAAATACTCTTTTCTGCTAAAGCTGTAGCTTAACTTCTCTAGATCGTACCCAAGTACTTTACCAAAAACCTGTACAGCAAGGATTACAATCCAGCAAACTTGACTAATGTCTAAAGCTTTTTTTAAAGGATGTACTTAGTTTTAAGAGACACAAAAGAGAGAAGAGATCAATGAGATTGTGAAAGAGATGGAGACTGATTGTGACAATATAATGCTTTTGAAAGCTACTACAAAAACTTATTAATTTCTACATAGCAAATAAAACCCTTTTCAAGAAAAAAACAAAGCAGTTTGATCAAAGATGTTACCTCCCTCCTTCATGCCTGGGCATGACGCCAACAAGGAGGGCAGTCAATATCTCTTAAGCGCCTGGACGGCTGGCTGACGAGATGCTCCGATAATGAATCTGGTCAATACAATCGCAGGAAAGGTACACTCCTCTTGCTAAATTGAATATTTCTCTGACACAAGACGATACAGAACTTGTCTTGCATGCTGCCAATTATTGAAATGCCCAGGGGTGAGCTGGGATTGTGTAGGAGATTGTCTGATTGCATAGGAAACTGAAAGTTGGCGATTGTGGTATTGTGAAATTACATATATATCTCTCTCTCTCTCTCTCTCCTTAATTCCTTACCATAAATAAGCACTTAAGGCATAACAAAAATTTACAAATTATGATGTACATAAAGACTGTTTGCTTTAAAGTCAAAGGTTTCGCTCCAACCCTTCCCACATTTAAAACACATCTGCATATTGTATCTTGAATATAAGCGTTAGTGAAACAAAATGTGAGGGATTGGCGACAATGTATTTCAAGTGACATGCATTATAACACTTGCTTCCAACTTCCTTGCTAGCATACAAGAAGCAAAGCTAATTTCAAATTATACAATTTGCTCTTCAGTTTTTTTAAATGGAATTAAAGTTTACATCACTTCAGCTAGCACTATAGAATCGTTTCTTTAAATCAAGATTTGTCTTTCTTTCTGAGAATACAAAGCTTGAAGAAAGTATTAAGCTGAAATGATTAAGTATCTTTCCATTGAGTTTTTCCATGCAGCCTTACGGCAAAATGTCATTTCACAGCCTGTAATATCGATTGTGGCACTTTCAAATAGGTGTGTAATGGGAGGGGGGGGGGGGGTGAAGAGGAATTGTGCCAACTAAACACAAGGGAGAGAAAAAAACCTACTTTTGTTAACAGTAACCTTTACAGCATGTAGCCATTAAAAAGCTAAAAGCTAGACATGATTTATGCTCTGTATTATATGCCTTGACAGAATGAGAACTTGAAGTTGTATTCACAGGCGAGAAGTCTCCATAAAGATAAGCAGCCAGAGCTGAGGAGAGCAGGATGGGTACATTCAGAGGCATTTCAAGAGGAACGCTGGGACGAGATGCTTCCATATATGGCTCTGTAAGCCCTGCATAGATTATCAGGAAGGGAGAGGGGGAGGGGGGATGAGGGGGGCTTGCACTCCTACATACAGATTTGGAGGCTACAGATGCGCTAATTATTTCCCCAGAAATGTATGGAAACACATGATGGTTCCAGATGACACCTTCATTACAGCAAGGAAATAAAAGATGGGAGTTATATTAGGCCTACCATTTCCCTTTGACATGAAACTTCCCACAAACAACTACTTCACGTCTGTTTTAAATTAATTAATAGAGTAACAACCAACTTCTAACATTTAAGTGTGATAATGTGATATGCATCTAGTATTCATATACCTACTTGTATCATTTTCAGTACCGGGTACGTGAAAGTATTTTCACATTAAAGTAGTCGATCAATTTCTCCTTCCAGAGCCGTAGTTGGTTCATACTCTACTCATAAATCTAAAGGAACTCCACCAGGTATTGTAAAGGAAACATTGTTTACAGTTGTCTTTCAACTGTTCCCATTTGGGTCATTCACATTTTATTCCTTTTTTGAAGATCGTCAATATTGTAACAGCCCTGCAGGGTCAATCCACCGACATCATGCCTTGGAATATATTACACCAAGACTCATCAATAACATTTCTTCTATCACCTTCTCTGCCATGAAAAATCAATTCCTATCACGTCAGAAGCTAAGAAGATAACTCACAACCTCGGAACGTGACATCCTCTTGTGCAGATGCGGATGTGCCGTTCTAACAATCCAATTTGACTATTTATATCCACATCTCATAAATTCTATGCTTTTCTCACAGGCTGTACTTATCTCCTTGCATCATCTTGTTGAAGACGTAAAACGAGGCATACAGTTGACTAAACAGAAATGACTTTGTTTTGTGCGGTCGCTTCTATTAATCGATCGTGGCCATGTTGTTTCAGCTTGGTAAATCTAGGGGCCTTAAGGATACGTATCGAGGTGCCGTGGCATATCATTAAACATTGAGATGAGGGTAGAACAAGGAAAGTAAAAGTTTAGTTGAAAGACTGAAAATGTAAAGAGACATTGGGACAAGGAAGAGAATATCCCTTAAAACAAGAGAGAGAGAGAGAGAGAGAGAGAGAGGGGGGGAGGGAGAGAGAGATAGATAGAGAGGGAGAGAGAGAGACACACACACACACGCATACACACACACACACACACAATGACAGAGAGAGAAAGAGAGAGAAAGAGAGAGAGAGAGAGAGAGAGAGAGAGAGAGAGAGAGAGAGAGAGAGAGAGTGTGTGCTGGAGAGAAAGAGGGATGGTGCCCTTCTGTACACTTTTGCATTTTTAAAAGTCTGTAAAAGGATAACATGACTGAACCCTTCCAGTCATGAATTTATCAAACTATACATTTGCAAAGAAAAAATTATGGTGAAATTCAATTACCCTCTCTCACATCACATAATATTCCTATCTATGAAAAAATTGAGCACAGGATTAACACCTCAGCACTCTTCCCTCCATCAAGCACCTCATGCAGCTCAGCTGGTGTAGTGTGATAGACGGAGATGTGGTGATCTAAGGACAAAGACCGTGTCATCATCTATGTTTAGAATACTTTGACCATCCAGATGACACACTGATGAGGGAGAAAGATAGCCATCTTAAAACAGACCAGGGTACTCCATATCCCTTTCCTTTCAATGCCACCTACCGCAGACCCATCTTGAGTTTGTCCAGGCTAAAGTTGGTCCACTTTTTTCCAAAGTATTAAATTTGATTTTATGCTTTACATCTCGTGCCCCATTATCCCCATCATGAGAGACCATACCTCACTATTTTGCATTTTAAAGTTTGTATTAAATGAGTATTTTGTTAGAGGTTCAAGAATGGGGCAACAATGTCACCATGATACTCTAGGGGGAATGGAGGGAATGATAATGATCACACCTTATAATGAAGATGGGCAGGATAGAACCCTGTCACTCATCATCTACATACTAATAGGACAGGCAGTGGAGGGGATAGTGCTTGATGTGTCAAACATTATACACCATCATCTCTTTCCGCAAGAAGGCCGTGTGAGCTATGTATTGTCAATGGATGTAACAGCCTTCTTGCGGGCAGCCGATGCAGGAGTTAGCCAAAGAAAACAGAAGGGGTGCACGTCTCCTGTATCCCCGACTTGATCCACCAATGACGTTTCCTTCCCTTTCCTAACAATTTGGAAATCTGAGATAACAGCATGTAGAAAGTTGGCAGTAGGCCAGAATAAGATGAGAAGGGAAAGGGGGAGAGAGGAAGGGGGGGAGAGAGGAAGGGGAGGATCAGGAGGGGAGGATCAGGAGGGGAGGATCAGGAGGGGAGGATCAGGAGGGGAGGGGGAAAGGGGGGAAGAGGGGAAAGGGGAAGAGGGGAAAGGGGAAAAGAGGAAGGGGTGGATCTGGAGGAAGGGGTGGATCTGGAGGGAAGGGGAGAGAGGAAAGAGGGAGGAGGAATGAAAAGAGATGGGGATGTGTGATATTGTATACATTACAATGGGAGAGGAGGTGCAGGAAATACATTAAGGACCGTTAAAAGGACAATTCAGTTATCAAAATGTATCATGTATGATCTTTAGCATTTGTCTTACACTTCTGGGACCCGTTTCACAAAGCCTTTTTTCAATGACAAATGACAAATATCAGTGACAAATCTGCTGATAACCAATCAGAAGCAAGGATTTCAGTACCTTATAACAACAACTGTCATTTGTCACTGATGACAAGTTTTGTGAAACACCCCCCTGGACTATGTCCATATCTACTGCTGATAACTTGACCCTTTCAAGAGCAAGAAAGTTTGTATTATTAAAGTGAATGTAGAGGCGGAGAGGGAGAGGGGGAGAGAGAGAGAGAGAGAGAGAGAGAGAGGGGGAGAGAGAAGGAGAAAGAGAAAGAGAGAGAGAGAGTGAGAGGGGGGAGAGAGAGAGAGAGAGAGAGAGAGAGAGAGAGAGAGAGAGAGGGGGTGAGGGGAAGAGAAAGGGCGAGTGTGAAGAGAGAGAGAGGGAGAGGGGGGAGAGAGAGAGAGAGAGAGAATGACTGAAGGACAGAGAGAGTGGGTGATTTTTCACAGAAGTGGGGGGAAATTGTATATAAAGTCATTACACTATTACTAATATAAGACAAAAAACCTAAGCTGGTGACCAACCTCAGCTAGAATTTACAAGAAATGAAGATGATAGCACCCTGCTAAGTACTTCACAATCACTTAACCAATCAAGTGCAATATAAACATTCAATATTACCACCAAACACTGTCAGATTAGATAAAGGAGATAACAAATTCTACAAAATATACAGAATTAAGATGTATATAGCCAACAGCTTCTTGGAAAACTTGTCCAGATGCTCAGCCGTAATCCTATTGCACATTTATCAGCACCTTGTATGAGATGGCATATACCCGATCATCAAGAACAAATGCTTTCATCGCTAGAAAAGGTGATGATATCATAACATGATCCAATTAAAGAGGACAGTCTACGGTGCTCCTAGCTAAGAGCATTCCTATATATCATCTCATGAGGGCCAGAAGGACGTTGGCTTACATGATTATGACAGAGTTACGCCCTTATGGCTATGAATCAAGGATGCACCGGGCCTCACCTCACCTGAGCTGAGAAGGGTCTCTGATGATCGGCCAGAAGAAACTAATCTATCTGAGTCATCTATCTGCCCACCCATAAATGTATTATCTCAAGTTTTCAACAATGTATACCAGACTGTTTTACATTACTAATGTCAGCCTTGTTTGTTTAATATAGAGTCTTGTCTCTTGAACAATGTTTCTTAGAGCAAAATGGCAGAAAATAACCTTGCAAATCCTATTATCAAATATGTATTCCTAACTTGTTGTAAATGTTTATAATTGATTTGAAATGTTTTGTTGAAAACATAAATAAATTGAAATTGAATTGAAAATGCCAAAAATGCCAAAAATTATAAAATTATGAATATTAAACAAGTCTGATGCCTCTCTACAGCAACAATTCAAAAGAAGTATTATCATAGCAACTTATTTGGTAGAGAGTAGATATTATGGGCTCCGTGAAGGCAGATGTTATCTTACTTTTCACTTCAATTTTTGTCATCTTCCATCTATAAATCAATGGATTGTGCCGGTAGAAATACATTACATGGGATCCACGCTTCTGTATGCTAAACATTATAGCTTAATGGTAGACAGATGAGCCTTAAATCAACCATGACTCCACATCTATTAGACATCCACAATCCATCAAAATTCTGTTCTCTCCTACGTTTTATCTCGGTACAAATTGCACCCCCCCCCCCAAGAAATCAGGATGCTAATGAATTTGAATTAGAATGCATGGCTGTATCTAGTTCCAGTGTATTTAAGGAAAAGCAAAGAGATTTTTGGAAAATACACGAAGATGAATAATGCAGTCCCACCGTTTGACTTTCATGCCATGCTATGGTTAACATCTGAGAGCAAATTTTGTCATTTCGGTCTTACCTTACAAAAATAAAATGTGTGGGGTATTGTTGCCATGGTTACAAAATTAATTTGTATGCATCTATTACCAAGCAGGCTTCCAAGAACATGAAGGCATTCAATTAAGTCCCCTCATTCTTATAAATAAAGAGACTACATAGACAAATAAAACAAGTCTGGAAGCAGTATCAAATCACATCCAACAAAACAATCTAAGATATTGATGTCAGAACAGAAATGGCAGACTGAATATTAAAATGAAGTAAAGATCTAAAGATCTAACTATAAAAACTCATCAAAGTTGCATAATATTGACACGCAATGTTCTTCATCATAATCACTGAAAGAACACCAATATCACGCGCCCATCCATATATGGTTACTTCTTGCACTCTAGTGCTGTCAGAGGTTTGGTATTTTTATAATCTTGATGTTCTCCAGTCAGTGATAGAATAAAGAAAGATGGAGGAAAATGGAAGCTGGTGAAACTCGAGGGGAGGGTAAGCCAAGGTGCGGTATGTCGTCATCTACTGAAGATTAATGTCATGTTTAGACTGGCCTGAAGTCCAAATACAAACGCAGGCTCTTGAGCCATGCGCAGCTCAATGGTTTATAGCTGTCGTTTCTGGGCACACGGCTAGGGCTAACCATCCCTCTATCCCAAACCGCCCCGACCCCCTCCTGGCCCCCATACGCATTGCTGAGCTGAGAATAAACCGAGATGTGACATGAGAATGATCACATCGGTCGTAGAAGTGATACAGGTAATTCAAACTTCTCAAAATTCTTTGGAGTCGTGATTCAGATGCATCAAGATGGATACACCATCCAAGACAAAGTACAGAGTCTCTCTCTCCTTACTATCCTTATGAACATCCCATTACCATAGTTTGGTCTCAGTCAGTGCATATGACATCCTATCTGGGCCCATCTTACAAAGAGTTGAAATCAATCACAACTTATGTTCGATTGATATCAATCGCAACTATGTACACAAGAGATAGGAGACTACTAACTTGCGATTGATTGGATACTTGCGAATGATTTGGATCAATTGCAACTCTTTGTGAGACTGTCCCTGGTCTGGTTTACTTTTATTATATCTTCCTGGGCCATTCATATTCTTTTCTTCCGGTGTGTTTCTTCTCCACTGCCATCTAACTTCAATTGTATCCCTTATACACAGACAATCTGTGACACCCCATGCCAAATGACATTAATACTTTCAAATTCATTCTCTAATTCATCATCATCACATTGACCATGGAATGTTCACTCTCATCCAATCCTCCTCCCATCCTCTTCCATCCTCCCATCTCCCTTCCCCTCCCATCAACCCCCAACAATAACTCTCTTGACAGTACATATCATCTGCAAGAAAGGTCGGCATTCCGACCTAGCGCAGCACAAAATGGCTGCTGACATATCAAATCAATGGCTTGTCTGCTCGTTCTGATGGGAGGACTTTGAAATGTCAGCATACATTTTCGAAGACATTCATTCTGTTTTTACTTCTAAAACCAAAACCAAAATTTGTTATGACCCCTGTTACAATTGATAATGTCCAAGATTATTATAATCATTAACAGTTTGCATAAGACAATGTAATGGCAAAGAATAAATGTTCATTTTAATGGCCATATATCAATGGGCTAAAGAATACTTGTGACAAATATCTTTCAACCATTAATCTTACAAAAGGAGATTAGATGAAGAAGATTTCAATGACTAGCATTTTTTTAAGTTTTTGGGGATGTGAATCGATAGAAAACAAACTAAATGGGCAGAATTCTGACTGTATCTTTAAATCGGTGATTACGTATTGGCATCTCTGACACTGCATACTCGAGCCTACAGGCGATTCAATTGCTGCTACCCTTGTTGAGTTTTACTATGATTACACGAAGACGGTAAAAAGAAATGTCACCGATGAAAAACATTCCTGCGATTCCAAGGCTCAAATGTCAGGCCCAATTTCGCCTTCTGGATGATTGCTACCTTCAAGTCCCAATGGGAATACGGAAATTAAATTTGTGAAAAGCTGTTTCTCAGAAGTATTTTTCAACCGAAGGTAACTCCAAAATGTAAAAACAGCTATAAGTTATTCCACCCCTCTCGTTTGTTTGTTAACATTTAGAGGGAAAAACAAGTTCCAGATTTCTTGTTGGCCTCTGCACATTTGAAATATTGTTATTAAGCTGTTAAAGGAAAATGAAGTGCGTAAATTGTGTATGAATCTATTTTAAATGCTTGCAAAAATTTACCTCCGGCAATGTAATACAGAAAACCGCATGAATTTTCTACTTGATTTTATATAAAAAACTAAAGATAAGGTAGAATCCTAGTGAAATAGAAATAGGAAATATATCATGGTTGATTGCATCCTTTAATGACTTCAGACTAGAGATAGTCACGAGGTAAACGTAAACGAATATCACATGATTTCATGCAGACGTCACAATCAAACCAATCGACTGCAAGCTGATTTTGTGGTTGAAAGATAGTCGATGGATATTGCATGACGCCAGGCTATGACAAACAGAGCTGTGATTTAAATCGAGTTGCTGAACATGGTGACCGGTATTGAATTTGTCAAATGATTGAAGGGATGGAGTAGAAAAGTGACAGTGCTTTACACATTCACTGCTCATTTGTACACACCCTCTCTCTCTCTCTCTCTCTCTCTCTCTCCCTCTCTCTTTCACACATACTGTGGGATAATGTTTTATAAATTGATGAAAATCTTTTACTTACCTGTGAGGGGATATCCATGATGATAGTAGAATCAAGGTTGGATTGCGTGCAAAGAGAAAAATATTGAGAAAGAAGAACAAAAACCATGAGTACATTGCAATCATATAACGTGATAGAATTAATAAAGTGGATTTGAAGTTTTATGAAGATTGTTACTGTGCAATCATTATTACACAAAATAGTAATCATCAGTTGAAGAGCCAATCTCCTGCCTTTCCCTTTCTCTATGTATGTCTGTCTCTGTCTGTCTGTCTCATTGTCTCTCTGTCCGTCTCTTTGTCTCTCTGTCTCTGTCTGTCTCTCTCCCTCAGTATCACTTTCTCATCTTCCTTTTTTTCTATTAATTGGAAATTCTATGCACGTAAACTCCACCCATCTAAACTGTGTAAACTTTCTAGATTCTTGGCGCAAAATGCACGTAACTGAAAGCACTGGCAACAACAACAAAAATCAATACAATAAGAAAAGGCAATGAATTGCCTTTCCATGAAATATCGTTTGAGACAAAACAATTCTGATGTTACATCCACCATATGACATCCTTGTTATGTTCCATCACAAATTCACAGCAGATACAAATACCATACCAATCATTTCTGAGGATTTAAGTTTTCACTTTCGACCAGTTAAAAACAATACCATCCAAAATGATGGACAGTGTCACATGATCAGAGCTTTCATGAGAAACCGAGAGAAATCAATCGACAACAACGGGATCTAGGGGTAACAGAGATCTTCAAGTAATTTTTGAAGCATGTAGCAAATTACATGTTAAAAAAAGCTTTCACTTTCATACAGGCAGAAGTTATGACCTGTAGGTCTGGTCCATATGGGATACATATTCTAAATCTCCTGAAAAGATTATATTTTATTATTGAATATGTTCAGACTTTATGAGAACTCTTTCCACAGGGTCTCGTACTTGGATTCTGAAAGAGTTAGTACAGAATGGTTACAAGTATATAATAATAATAATAATATTCTGCTTTTATATAGCGCCCCATACATCGATACAACGATGTGTCTACCGATAAGCACTTTACAGATATATTATTATTATATGATAGCATAGAGATAAAAACAACCTCTTTGTGCAGTGAAATATCATATGTTGCTAAATAAGCATGCTGTAAAATCATACATCATGATCTATACATTTTGAGCAAGTTACTGTCCATATTATCTATAAACAAGTTCAAGAGGTGATTTTTTTTCAAGATGTGAATTTTTTTGAAAAGCTGGCAAGCATACAAAATTATTTGTCCCGGCTCCCTCCGAACCCAGAGGATCATTCCCACTGAGTATTCAACACATGGCCTTTTACCACACAGCATGCAAGTCGTGTCAATCAAAGACTTATGTTCGTCTGTTAACATACCCCTACGGAGATGCTGGAATGCAAAAACAATCACATTAGATCCAGAAACGTGTAATAATGTTGGCAAATAACATGAAGTTCGATAGAGTATCCCGTTATCTGCAAAACAAGATCAAATGTATTTTGTGAGTCATGACATAGAAAATTTGAGAATTTCTGTCATTTGTCCTAAATGCCATATACACACCCTATTTCAAAGCATTTAGCATCACCCTCGGTATAAAACTTGATTCAAAGTCGACTAAAAATCTCATTCAGAGGTACTGAACATGCTTTTTCTTACCAAACATGGTGTGCTACCTGATCCGTAACATTAAATCACTGAGATCTGAAAGTATATCATCCATGCGTTGCTATTTCACTCCAGAAACTGCTAAATCATAGGCAATGAATACGACCAAATATTTGCTAGGATAAGCTGGTTTGTCCTAAGGCATATATATGGGTAAAGCGTGAACAGTCTAGTCCCAGATACTTCAAAAATCCATATGTCATATATCGTCAGTTAGACCTCTAGAACTGCTTTGTCATAGCTTCACCCGACAGCTGTCTCTGCTGAGCTGAACTTGCGATCCTTCAAAAGCTGTTCCCTCAGCTAAATCAAACTTCTTCTTTTTTCGCCTCCAAAAGATAAGAAAAATACCTGTGGCAGTCGAGTTGGTCTGGGTTGGTTTGATACAGGTGTATCTGTCTAACGCACTTCTCAAAGTTCACCTTGTCACAATTCCACACCCACTTTGTTCAGAACTAGATCAGAGCCTGCTTTGAGGTTGATGTTTTGGACTTGACCTCAATGACCAAGCTTAAGATTCAGCTTTCTAAATCTCTTCAGATTCTCTTGCAGAAGCTTGCACGTCACAGATGCTAGAAATAAAATCTTCTCCTATTTGACTATTGTATTAGCATCGTACAGATAGCTCGTTGGACAGCTGGAGGTAGGCACGATTCCCCCTCCTCTGGTCCTAATACCGGAATCTTGACCCCACTCAGTCGACCGAAAGGCAAAAACTATGTTTCTTCCAGACCAGTCGACGCAAGAGTGGACGGTTGAGACCGATGTGACACCAGAGATTTCAGGGGGGTCGCCTGCCTGCCAGCTGCAATGCTAAATACAAAAGCGAAGCAACTTCTATACAGACTTTAACGATAATCAAATAAGAAATATTTGTTTATGGTTTATTTTCAATAGGCTGCTAAAGCTACACAAGCTCCCCTGATCTGGGGCTCGGGCCGGGGTTTGTTCGTCAATGAATCAACTCCGCCGCGATGGATGCGATCATTAGCAGACGGAGATAATGATGTTGCGTAGTTGACCCGGAGATGCTCTCGTCTCTGCCCGGCTTGATGAGGAGGAGGAGGAGACTGAGAGAGCACTACCAAAGTGTGAGCGAGAGGCTCTCCGTTGTTTGGGGGACTCAATCTCTCTCTCCCCGTCTCTCTCTGACTCTCACACTCCTGGCTCATCTTCTTGCCAGCTAGCTGGCTAGCCTCGATTTATGAAAATGAGAAGTCTCGCTTGGGATCGATGAAGGTCTAGCAACAAGATGTTATGGAGGGAGGGAGGCTGGGATAGATGCCAGCTTCATCTTCCATAGAGGCTGGGGATATACACAGACAGATATATGTCAGGGATCAATAACACCTACTGATAACATCCAACATAGAGAAGGAAAAGAAAACCTCTCAGACATATGCATGTATGTCGATAAATGATAAGAGAAGGGGCATAACATAAGAGAAAGGAATGGAGGAGACAGAAAGAATTGGAATAAACAATGTAATGCAATCATATGTAACTTAAATGGATGACCCAATTGAGCCCAGGAGGAAGGGGGTAGAGAGAGTGAGAGAGAAAGAGAAAGAGAGAGAATACATCACTAGAGGGATATTCACTAGGGAAGATAAGATGAGATAATTGGCGAAGAGGCTAGAGGCCTTGATTGATATGAGCTCTGACTTTAACTATGGGAACTCCATCACTCTAGTTCAGCGATTAATGTATAATCCAGATACCTGGATGTGCATCAGGAATGAATACATGTCACTGACAAAATAATACTAGGCCAAGTATCATCTCTAAAGTATAAAGATACCTAAATATATCCACATTACAGGAAAGTCATATCCACAGCAGTATACAAATGCATCTCAAAGAAAGTCTTAGATTAGTATGCTCCACCTACAAAATATGATGTCTCAGGACAAAAAAAATCTGACAAGCATAATTTTAAGCTATGTCCTGGGCAGGTCCAAGCTATTTGGATTGTGACGTACGGGACATTCAGAGACTTTAAACAAGAAATAACAACAGATGAAATTATTTATATGGCTATCTTTTGGTATGAGTCTGTGGCTATTATGGGCTAGTTCATTTGTGGAAAGTTTTAGTTCTGACTAATTTTTTAATTAATTGTTAATGTAATTAATGTGCCGCGTGACGTACGGGACGCTGTGAACCGTACAGTATCTACAGTATCTGGACAGTCATGTTATCACTGAGCTATTAATTAATTAATAAATAGACCTTCCATGTTCATACTTACTCCTAAAGACCAATATAATGGATAGTCACAATTTTTGTTTGATTTTCGTTATTGTATACGTTGTGTAAGGACCTTTGTGGCTAAACCACATGCAGATTAAGGATTGGGAATTCATTGAATTATCTGCTCAATAACAGACAAAAAAATACAGGGGAACCATGCAGGGACGAGGATGACACGACTGCAATTTAAAAACTTTATCCCTCTAAGCAGAGACTATCTCTCTCTTTCTTTCTCTCTGTGTTTCTCTGTCTCTCTCTGTATGTTTGTCCGTCTGTCTCTCTCTCTCTCTCTCTCTCTCTCTGTCTCCGTCTCTGTCTCTCTCTCTCTCTGTCTCTCTCTGTCTCTCTCTGTCTCTCGAACGAACGAACAAGCAAGTCAGCAAAACAAGGGCAACGGTCCAAAGAAAATAGTCACCGCTACACCATGGCATGTAGCGTAACCTAAACAACATTCTTATCATACAGATCGGATGAAAGGCGATTCCAGGTATGAAACAGTAATTATCAAAAAGATGGATATGAAACACAAAACAGAATACGCATGCAGGTTTTATAAAGAAAATGCTATAGTATGTCAATTATTAAAACAAAAAAGTGACAATGTTTGTAATTTTAAAATTGATTAACGGAAAAGCTAAATGTCATGACTGATGAATTTCATCTGTATAGCTGACAAAAAATGTCACTTTTTCTCATGAGCGATTTATCTAAGTGTGAAAATCACTCTGACTTTTCATATAGACGATGCTTCCAGAGAATACAGACTATCCATTGCATCAACCACATCATTATCATTTGAATTGGTTACTGTTTCTACCACATAGAAGTATCATGATTCATTTACATTACAGTAGGAGGTCTACAATGTTTTGAATAAATGGGCCTCATAATTAGCTGCCTTTCATAACCTCATCCTCCTAGCACTAGTAGCACATGACAGGACTTCAATGAAATTTGTTAAAGGCCAGACAAAATGTAATATGTAATAACAAAATAAATAAAATGTTGCTCAAGTTATATTCTATACACATTTTTTTCATCATAAAAAATTTAAAGATATGTTTCATATCTTTAAGATGCTGGTATGTTTATAATCAGTGCGATCATAATTGCAGACTGTAGGATCACGACCTGAACTGAGGTCATGATCGTCAAGTCTCATGAGGGAACCCTGGCACTTCAAGACTTCAGAACACTAGTCTAGGCTTACACACCCTCACTAACAAATATTGTACATCAAAAACAGAATTATGATTATGAAATATTTTTGGTCTGCAAAATGTGAACACATGTTATCTAAACGTAATGTCATTGTCTCATCTCTCTCATCAATTAATGATACTACTGATGCTTAGATTAGCATTCATGACAGAATTGTACTTTTTTCATGTTTGGTTATGTGGTGACTAGTTGAGGGTACAGTCTGCAAGCTACACCAAAACAAGTACATGGGACTGGGACTGGGACTGAAGGGGGTCTAGAAAATTGGGTGCAGCTGATAACAAATTTGACAGTTACTCTTTCTAATGAACCTCATATTTCTTGAAGGTAATTGATGCAGCGGTACATCACTTTTCTCCCCCTTTGAAGTCAGATGGGGTGTGAGAATTTACATTCCACGGAGGGGTTAGGATATCAAAGAATGAGAAAATATTTTGTGGCTGAAGGCAAGAATAACAAAACCTCAGCTGATTTATCTGTCTTCGTATTGATACCCTAGTTCTGTGAAGTACCAACTTTAAGACGGAATTAAGAGTGGTCTTTGTTCTTTGATACTGGACCAGTTATTCCAAGAAATCTTGATGTTTAACAACCTTATTTTATCATTCCCTAAAGATATATTTGAGACGATTGGAATAAATCAACGTTGTAATCACAATGGAAAGCAATTTATCTCAATTAAACCACAAAATGAGTATGGAAGTCTATTTCTATGCTTGACTGATTACAAATTAGCAGTAGAGACTAAATGATAATCAAAACCAAAATGATTTTTAATGTTCATTCAATAAATCTGCAATAGCAACGATGGTATACTTATATTTTTCTTTTATTACAACACAAATCAAATGGGTAAGCAATATGTAAAAGAGTACAAGTTAATGATTTACACCGAGTGTTAAGTCTGATATGAGTAGTAAGAGCCTACGTTGTCATTAATTGATACAAATCAACCTCCTGTAAAGGTAGACGATTGGAATGAGAAGAGGGTCTAAAAAGCTCTAGACATCAACTAGATATCAAAGACAGTCCTCAAGACTTATCATTTGTTTTATCTCAAGTTCTCAAGTGATACATGAAACAATTTCTCTTCTCTTGCCTATTAGTATCCCGCACAGTCCTACCCAGCTAGAGATACTGTAGCCCGAGCGTCGCAGAAAGACGACTGAATAAATACACTCGATGATGACTTTATCCCGCTATAAACCGACACAGCATGGCTGCTACATTTAGGTTGTTGTTTCAGGGAGAACGTAAAAGCTCTGAGACTGATTTCCAAAGCGCTTTCTGCAAATCTAATAGAAAAGACTGGGGTTGTTTTTCAGACACTGCAGGAATCTGAGAATAATTGTGAGAATTTTCCAGGTTTTGTTGAGACTCCAGGTACTCATGGAAAGCAAATCAATGTGTGCAACAACAAAATAGGAGTTTTGGTTTTGTTGTTGTGGATCAAGTTTTCATGGTAATTTTCGTCCTTTGTAGTACTTTTGGAAAGATTTCTCATACACATCTACTAGGTCTATAATTGACAAATTTTGATTATTCTTTTAAAACAAAGTAATTATTTTGATGTCTTAATTTCCTACCATATGCAAAGAGTTTTTGAGTCTTGGAACAAAAAACCCTCTGTATCAAGAAAAACATATAAATTGTTAATCTGAGTTGGAAATCATGCTTTTATGAAAATCCTCTTAAAGTAAAAGCCACAAGCAAACAGTACATAAACATTATGAAAAATTACAAAATAGACACAGAGTACAATTAATGCACCAACATGAATCTGCATATGTGGGAAACAGTATTGAAATGAAGTACCCACGGATGACATGATAGCCATGATATGGTCCCTCATTTCAAGCATCTGAAGGTATATAGTCTGCTGAAAGCCATAAGGACATTAACTCACATCATTTAAAACAGCGTGACATCCTTCTGGCTCTAATGGATGATGATATATGGCCCGAAATAACCCCTCCCTCAATTGAATTATGTCCAAACTCGTGGACTATGCCAACAAGTATGCCAGTCAATGTCCATTTGAAAAACGAGCACAGGTAATGAGTTGGAATGGGAGACTCGTGGCACTAATTTCCAGCTACATCCTGATTGCGTTACACCCCCCTCAAGAAGCGTTCTCTGGAAAACAAACTTACGATACACCAGGGAAAGTTAGTTTGGGACTTTGAAAGTAAACACATGATCTTACTTTTTTTTTATCTGATTCACGGTTTTTCTCCAAAGGAAACCTGTATATTGATTTTGAACATAATTTTTTTGTTTTAATATTCATTTATACAAAAAATTCAAAATAAAAATTACACTTCACCATCTACTCCAGATCAAGATAATAAACAAAAATCTTACAATCTTAAAAAAGGGAAATAACACTTCTGATTTAAGATCATGGATTATTAGGTATCTTTAAAACCCAATACATGTCATGTAAACAAAACACAGAAGATTGGTTTTCTACAAATCTGAACCTGTATGCTTTAAAATATTCTTAAAACTACAAGAGCAGTACAACTTGTTTTCATACACTTAATGCCTTCTGTCACTCAATCCACCACATACAAACTCTACCTACCCCCAGTTAGCACTTGACCTGGATAACTCCAAAATCAAATCAGTAAAAAAAATAAAAAATACAATGAATATGACAGACCTCATTCCCCAAATTGGTGAAATCTATTTCTCAGAATGCCTTCCAAGACGTTTCACTTTCCATCGCATCATTTGCTAGGTATATAGGGTCTGCTATGCAAAGGTCATTGCAGCATGTTTACATCATCATCGTCCTGATGGAGTTCATTTCAAACGTTGCCCAAAGATATCTGTATCCCGAGGATTATTAGAAAGCTCTTCTGTTAATTGAAACTGTTCTCCGTACATTCCATGTGATGTAAACTGGTATACTCAATGTTCCTTGTATCCTGATGAGTTGTCACATCGATGATCATGCCTTCTTTGACATTAATTCCTTGTTGATGATCGAAATGCTTTTCGTAGGCTACCGTCCCAAATGTCATCACTGGAAATAATCCCTTGTGGTCTGTGCATAGATATTTGCTGGTATTCCCTGGGCTTTCAAATGTCAAAACTAACTACATACAAGCCTACTACTTAATATGCATGAACACATTTCTTTGTATTTGTTTTAATAGCTCTAAATGGAAATGCAACATGAGGTTTTGGGAATTCTTGCAATTACACAAGCTCAGATAAAAGAAGACATAACCATAGACAGGACCAGAAGTACCAGTCTAATCACATGAATTCTCTGAAGCATGAAAGTCTGGTTTCAACTTTGAGCACTTTCTGTAACCCCCCACCCCCCAAGTTGTGGAATAGCCTCCTGTCTTACATCCAAAATGCTCCTATATACACACTTTCAAAGAAATGCTAAAAACACTTTTGTTCAAATCCATATCACGAATTTCTGTTTTCTCTTAACATGTCACAATAAATAAATAGATGTCCTACTACTATTAACTATGAAATAAGTCCATCTTTAGCATAATATAAGTTAGAAGATTAAGTTGATTTATTCATTCATCTGTAAGTGTAACATACTGTAATTGTATTAGGCGCATTACAAATGTGATCTATTTTTATTATTAATACCGGTATTATTTGAGATCGAGGACGTTTTCTCTAAAGTAAAAAACCTTGCCACAATGAATTTTCTGAATTAAAAAACAAAAATACAATGAACAATTTTTATTCTATGTACAGAATTGTTCTAATAAAAACATGTTACCGTATTTCTTTTTTGAGATCTGATTTTTTTCCAAGCCAACTGGAATATATATCACCTTCAGTTTGGTAAGAAATGTATAAACATTACACTTCAATATCCAAAGTATTACAGGCTTCTGTAGGTTTTCAAGCTTTTTGTTTGTGCCTCACTTTGTTTACCTCACGATGTAGTGTACTGTATACGTGCCAAGACATGAAAGGGAGTCTTACTTGGTCCCCTGAATCTATTCAATTTCTTCTATCTTTAATCTTTTCCAATCACAACATTGCAAGTAAAGTCTATCAAATCACATAAATCTTGGCTCCAGAGAGTTTCCTCTCCTTGTAATTTGGTATCAAATCCTTCATTTCCATTCAGAAATGTTCAATGAAATCTGGGTAGATATAAATGGATCCTGAAGGATTAAAAAGCTGCTGAAGGTAGAGGCCCGATTTTTTCAGGATTTTGGTTACTTTCCAAACTATACATCATAGAGTCCTTAAAGTGACTCGGTAACATTGTTGAAGGTTGATGAAAAAACTGTGTAATGTGTGTATTAAATGGTACTTATTATATTCCTTCTACTGTACTAACTCTCTAGCATGGTCAACACCCTCTAACAGTAAATTCTCTCAACCATTTTTGAATTTTACCAACCGTTTTTCCATGAAAATAAGACATAAGACAGGCTTTAAAAAATCTTTCAACACTTTAACGTCAAGAAGGGTGTATAGAGCCAATTCATAGCTTTGTGACTATTTACATTCACCTAAAATGTAATTAAATTGTAATAATATAATTTGGAAAATTACCGGTAAGGAATGGATCAGATCAGTTTTCCCCATTTTTAAAATCATTAATAATGGTCTGTTTTCACTAAAAATTTCAAATTATCTTTAATTGTACATCCAGCATTGAAGTAACTACCTTAGCACCATTTACTCTCATCTGAACAATGTAACCAAGTCCCTTTAATCTCTGCAGAGACTTTCAATGCTTCAAACAACAATAGAAATGGAGCATGAGCAGAGCCTTATTCTAAAACCTATTAAAGAGTGATTGAAAATGTTGTTATGGTTGGACTTATCAAGGAGTAACATATTTTGGTTCAATATATAAAAATAGTGCATACATTTCTGGTCGGGAGTCTGAGAAACAAATTTTGAGGCTTCACTGTGAATTAGTTAGGCACTGATTGTTAGCAATTACGGTAGAAATGCATGAGAGACAGGGTATACTTCTGGGGCTTGGGTTTTCTTAGATGCTATATAGTGATTTGCGGGGAGTACCATTTGTCTGATGATCGATGGTGTAATAGAGGACATGACTATGGGGAGATGAAGCAGAAACTATACTCCAAAATTGGCAACAGCATGTTTCGTAAGCGAGTTGCTCACTTGCTATTAACTTTGAGCGAGAGGTTTCAAGCCAGATGTTCAAATTTAAAAAAATAAATTTACCTGAAACAGTAATTTCATACAAATATGTATGAGTATTCACACTTTAACAATATTTTGATTCTGACAGTGCATAGAATAAAGGATTTTTTTGGGAAAATAGCTAGCTCTTTTTACAATGCTCAGATAATTTTCATGATGTATAAAACCCATAATACTACTATTGCTACTACTACTACTACTACTAATAATAATAATAGTTGAGTCTTATATCAACTATGCTATAGCACTGCAGATAAAATATTGCAGGGGTAACTTGATGAAGGAAAGTTGAAACAGATCCAAACATTTGGAACAATTAAAGAGGAAGTTGCACATGGGGCAGGCGTCACAGACAGCACTCTCCAAAATATGAATTTATATGAAACATATGGCAGACAGCTGGGACCTCCTGGTGACATTCACATGAGTATAATGACCCAGTTCACAATAGGCTGAGTTTGGAAAAGGTGAAATATAATTTGTGAGCTTTTCCATTCTTTGTGTGTGTTTAATTTAATCTTAAAATAGAAATATCCCCTGAAGGAATTGCTCTTCAAATGCCTTTATTTTCAAAATATGACAACAAATAGCTGAAATATTTCGACCAAACTTTCACAGAGGGAGAAAAACATAGAAAGACAATGGGAGAGAAAGATAAATAATACAGAAATGGAGCAGAGAGAGAGAGAGAGAGAGAGAGAGGCAGAGACAGAGACAGAGAGAGAGAGGCAGATACAGAGAGAGAGACAGAGAGAGAGAGAGGCAGATACAGAGACAGAGAGACAGAGAGAGAGAGGCAGATACACAGAGAGAGAGACAGAGAGAGAGAGAGAGAGAGAGAGAGACAGAGGATGGCAGGGGAAGGCAAGAAACAAAAAGAGGCTCGCAAAAAAATTCATAAACTTACCAATAATGTATGTCACATTCCTGCATATACAATCACACTTTTCAAACACGGTTCAACCAATGAATAAAATATTTTCCTTGAAATGTCCAAGACCAACAACCCTTCTCTAACCATTCCTCCATGTCAACCAACTATGTTCCTTTATGATAAGACCAAACAGGGGTGCAACGAGAAGTCCTTCCAGCACCTCATGGAACGACAGGTGATCTAGCAATGTAACATACCGATACTAATAATGGGGGGGGGGGGAGGGGTGGTAGGAATCCTTTGTTATTATATAAGTCTGGTTTCTTTTGTTGTCTAGAGCTTCAGCTGTTGTGCTCTGGAATGGTATTGTTCATTCTTGTATACTCAGCAGCAGCTATTCCACACCATTAGCCTTTGAAAAGAACTAATGATACCCCAATGGTCCTTGAATGCACAATTATAGTAGCACCCTGGTCCAGCTACTGTTCTGTACATCTGTCTCTGTAAAGTTATTGTTAATATTAACATAGGACACACAACTGATTGAATTACATTCTATGTGATCATTTCATCAGTGTTGTTTTATAATATGCAAATGCAATAAAACATGCTGTACATAGAAGATTTTGGAGGGTGTATATAGCATGCATTATGGGATGGGTCAATGACCTGTTTGGATTGCTTTCGAGGGATTGATTGATTGGAAGTAAGCTTGAGCTTTGTCTCAAGAAATACCATCCCGAGCATCTTCAAGGAATTAGACGAGAAATGATGATCACTCAGATCAGACCACTTTCCACAGCATGTAGAAGAAGAAAAAAAAACATGTGATAATATACCTTAATCTTTTAATATCTCATCAGAAATTGTTTTGACCTTATATTTCTGTAAATGACAATAACAAGCATGTGCATCACATATAAAGCTTGATTTGAACACAAAAAGTTTCACTACTTGCATTTTTCAATTTTAACTCAATTGTAAAGGCAACAGGGCAAGATCAATATCTTTAGATTTTAAGGTGATCCAGCCCTTCTCGCTCCAATAGACACCAGCTGCCTTGCAGGGGAGATACATGAATGGCTTTGATGAAAGGACATTGATTTTTAAATCTGGGATTCAAACTGAGCCTGTTTGATCATCTAAGCACTAACAGATGTATAGTGAAATGTCCTTTGTTTAGGAAAAGAACATTTAGCTTCAAAAATATTTACAGGCAGGCAAAATAAATTTCAGTTATTTAAAACCAGCAACAATTTATTTTATATGATTCTAGTAGTATAAGAAAAAGTCATCTCCTACGGATTATTCAGGAAGGATTAAAAAATAAACACAATAATACTGTAGCCATGGCACTTGTCTTCTGTAAACAGAAGTGATTAAATTAAAACATATAATATGCAAAGAGCCCAGTTTGGAAACGGTCATATATCTCTGATGACTGATGGGCTTTGTTTCTGTAGCCGTATATCTCATCAAACTAATTTAAGGATTGGTCACTCCCCATTTATCATCTCCAGGAATAGGGGCACTTATAGGTAATTACCAATTATATCTGCCTGGTCTTGATAGGTAAATGACCTCAGTTAGGAGGTAATTCATGGATTTTAGACTACAGCTATGGAAATTAAAGCAAATTAAAATAGGCAATTTGACAACATCTATCATGAATCATTAACAATTTCTTGATTTTTTTTGCCTCAATGAGAAACAAAAAATGTATTTTCATGCTATATATATATATATATATATATATATATATATATAAAATATATATATCTTTTTTTCTTTCTCTCTTTCTCTCTCTGTCTGTCTCCCACTCTCTTTCTCTGTATGTTCATCTCCATCTTTTGGTATCTCTCCCTTTTCTCTACATATTCATTTATCTCCAGTCATCTGACTATTTTATTCTTCTTCTTTAATTTTCTTTCTTTCTTTCTTTTTTCTTTTTTCTTTTTTTTTTTGGGGGGGGGGGCAGTTTATTTCCCATGTATTACCCCTTTTCTTTCATGTCCAAACATGTATATAAAAGATAGAGATTCCTCAAATATTTTACAAAAGTACAATTAATTGAGATACTTGGAAAGCAATTAATTAAACTGAGTTGGAATAATCATATATATCGTCCTTGTTTTCACGAAGTGACGGTAGTGAGGAAAATCGTAACGCAAAGTGAATGCAATTTTTTTTCACTACCGTCACTTCGTGAAAACAGCGACGATATGTTACATTGAACAAATAAAGGGGAGAACAAATTTCTCTCTTTCAAAGGAGATAGTCAGAGTATGAATGAATATTGGTTACGTATTTGGCTAATCTCAAGTTTCCATGTAATATGTATGCATTCAAACTACTAAAAGATTTCTAGTTGATTGGTTTTCAACCCTCAACTCCAGATGTGCTATGTGTGCAAAGGATACTCACAAAGTAACAATCCAATTCAGAAGACAATTAATTTTTAATTTGATTTAAGCTTGTCCGCAAATGGAAACCCATTCAATCTTGAAGAAATTCTAATGAATGGACTAAATTCACAAAATACAAGGGAAAGCAAATATGATCTGTGTTTGGAATTACTCTTTCCTAACGCTTTTTACTGGTCATACATTGTTCCAATACAGTGAGTACAATCACTTTAATTTGGTCATCTATCACTTGAGCCCTCTATCTTGTCTTCCCGGTTATCCCCGAAGTCGGGGTAATTTGAGAATTTCTGTCATCCATAGGGGTTTAAGGTGTGCTGTGGCCAGAATTCTTGCACATGATGCGGCTGTGTAAACTAGAATGTGTGAAAAACTGCCCTCGGCTACCATCTGTCGGGGCATTTAGCGGTGGTTCAACTCTCATCTCTCAGTCTTGTATCTTTTTCTATATCCCTTTCCTCCCCCTTTTTATCCATCTCTCAAAAGATTTCCTGTCCTCCAAATCAATCAATTAATACAATTAATCACAAAGATGAGAGTTTGTCATGGGACTGCATTGTAAATCCTTCTTTTAACAAATTATTCTTATTTTAATAACTATCTTTAAGAATTAAAACTAGCAAAATTTGCTTTTTCTTATATTGTTAGTATGATGTTCAAACGAACTTAGATCTCAATAACTTTAAAACATTTCAACCCCTTTATTATCAAATCAATTTAATTAGTTTCTCATATAAATGTTATTATAAAAAACAGCAAAAAATGAATAAATAAATGAGTTTGGTTCCAACAATGTGCTAATAAGCAGTATTCTTTAACCTCTTGGTAAATCAATATTACAATAGAAATTATTGATTTAAACAAGGTCACTGATTTGAATAAGGAAATTGCAATACAAATTCTTTCAACCACAATATGAAAGCAGAACTGCGGTTAGAAACTGATATATTTGTGGAAAGGCCCAAAGATGTAAGTAGATAGTTTCTAGTTCCTTTAATGATATGGTGCTGAACACGGAACTGTAATGAACACAAGGAAAACATGTTTGAATCTAACATTAATATCCAGTGAATGATTTGAAAAGATCATTTCCCTTAAAAAGAAATCTTGAAAGTCACGCTTGGAATTGAGCTAGCCGCATCACCTCATCAACCTGCTCTCCTTAAACAGACTCCATCATCGCCGTAGCTTGTCTACTAATGAATTGATGTTACCATGGCGTTACTCAACCCTACCCATACACCCCTGGGAGCGTGCTCGCTGAAGGAGAACCAATTTCATTCATGAGTAAATCTACTCCGCGCTTCCACGTGCACAAGATTGATGACTTTCCTCATTCTTACGGGACGCTAAAGTAACTGTCCGAAACACCGAACTTTCAATATTACTATCATGGCCTGTATCTGAACTTGACATGTCAGTGCCTAATAGGTGCATCCCGAAATAGTTTTGTTATTCACAGGTAGTGCAGTTGATTACATCGAACATAGCAGCACCTGATACAGAAATACGCTGAGCATAATGTTGGTTAAAATATAATAATGATAAAACAATAATGATAATGATATTACGCTTCATGTATGAGTTTATAACAATATTGTATTGCTCTTTATTACCTTGGTTTTAGTCCAGCAGCTGTCAATTATCAATAGCGTGAAAAAAATATGAGAAATAACCTAATCAATTATACATTTACTACACCTGGGTCCAGAGACGCAACTGTGGGTGAGATGCCTCGACCAAGGATACACACCTCGATCACATTCTTTAAACCGGAGGAGAAATTTCATATTAGTTCTAAACTCTGAAATGTTATCATGCTAATTCAAATTGACTTATTAAAGATGGCTGGTAGACATTAAGTGCCTTCCATTCAGGTGCAAATCTTAGCTTTACAGACAATTACAAACCAGGATACAAGGAGCATCGTCATAGCCTAAGGCTTAACATTAAATGGACATACTCTACTTCTCCTGTACATCTTTTCTATGAGCTCGTCTCGGTGTCCAGTAAAGCGTCCTCAATTAGACGTCATGACTCATCCCTGGGAGATGTTTCACAAAGATCCTAAATCAAACTTAACTATAAGTTGGACTTAAAAATTATGGAGAGCCATTTGTAGCCCTAGGATTTTAGACTTTTTATAAATTCCACATCAAGAACACGAAATCTTCCATGATAATAGAAAATATGAATGATTTGAATCAACATTTTATGCCTTTTAAAATAACTTTTACAAAATATTTTCATAAATACTAACGCCTTTCCATAATTATTAAGTCCAACTTAGAGTTAGGTTCGGCTTAGGATCTTTGTGAAACACCCCCCCTGTACACCTTTCTATGACCTCATCTCGGTGACCAGTAAAGCGTCCTCAATTAGACGACATGACTCATCTCTTGAAGTAATTACTCATCTCATCTGCTACAATTTGTCTTGGCTGGGTGAGATAAACAGTCTTGCAAATTACACCATGTGAGATGAACGTAGTACCCTCATATATTCATTCAACCAGAATTTAAGAGTAATAAGCAATAAAGTAATTGCCCCATGTTTCTTAAAAGTACTGGTAATGTTATAAGGAATTCCAAGATATTCCTTTATGATAGGTAATTAAGAAATGATCTGGTTGTTCAAAAATTTGCAATGAACATGCAATTACATATTCTCAAACTGAATGATCATCATCTTGTATCTTTTGTTTGTATCCATACATCATAGACACAAATTCAAATTAGCATGCAGAACAAAATCACTAAGATTGTGCTAAAATTTTGGTTTATACACGTTAAGAGTCTGTATCTATTTTTAAATCTATTGAATGCAATATTACTGCATATAAAAGCTATGAAGATTTCAGAAAATATAGAATAATTATTAACAGTAATCTTTGCCCAAAACACTAACGTCTTTATCCCATACCCTCCTTCATAAGAAAAATCTTCTCCTGTTTAACAATAACATTACACTTCATGTGACCATGTTAGATCAAAATGTAAATATAACCTTGAAATATGGCATGAATTGTTTTACCTTTTCACAAGAATATAGCTATCATAATGTATGGGTATGTTTATACAAGCTTAGAAGTCCCAGTCTCAATTCATACACAGCCATTACATGTTTTGAACCAGAAGAGGGCAGCATACTCATATGTCTACCCCCTGGATTTAGTGTATGCATCTAAAAGGCAGCACAGGCATTGAACAATGAATATTACAGTGAATGGGTTAAAATAGAAACCAATTTTCACATTCAATACAAATGAAGTTCAGTTTCTAACTTACTCCTTCCTTTTCATGTGAAATTATGGGGAACAAATTCTTTCTCACTTTACAGTAAGTATGCACTATCCTTTCTTACTTAATAATGAACATTTGGCCAAACATTTTAAAGAGTATCATCATTTTATTTACAAATTCACAACTCCATGTTATTGTGTGACAAAATGAGAGATTATCTCGAGAATGAAGGTTTATCAAAATGTCTTATTATTTGCATGTTGATGTACTCATTACTATTTATGGTGCTAAGGATGATGATATAGAACAAAGGTTTGAGCAAAAAAATAACAATGTAAATCCAGTAACTAACCTAATAATGATCATAACGAAATGATCAGGTAGAGATAACTAGAAAAATAACGTGAACAGGATTTTCCAAGATAATGATGAAAATTTTGAAATTTTTAACAAAGATCTGGGACATAGTCACATCTTGGACAAAATTTAGTGTGGAGGCATGTCTATCATATCTTTATGTTTAAAAGTTGCTTCTATTAAACAAATTGTTTCTGTCAACTCATTTATTTGAACATACAGTAGTACTGACTAAATATTTACAAAGCTGCTGATAATGAATGCTAGTTAACACTAATTGAACCTAATCATCAACCACAAACACATCTTATCCAGGGATGCAGCTATAAAGCTCAGTGTCATCAGGTCTGGAGTAGTTGACTGCTGCCCTCTTGAGGGTAATATTGGTCAAAGAAGGTGACAGCCTACAGCAATATCTTATCCCCAAATAAATCTCTACAATGTTGAGACGGCATGACACTTGTCTTCATGTTAGTCATGCTGTTTATGTATTGATGTGGGTATCCAAATAAACAAATATGTGAAAATTACACAAGCAGAAGTGAACAGTGTGAGGCAGTTAAGCATAAAATGTGTACTGATGCATGATTCCTTTACCTCTGAAATAGGGCAGTGCTGGAATCAATTACTATACAGGCAAAACCCCCCCCCCCCCCCCCCCGAAAAAAAAAAGTCAAACCAGTCTGGATTACATAGACTATCCCTTGATTCAAACCTCCTGTAACACGTCTGGATAATGTAGACTATCCATTGATTTTCACCTCCCACTCTGTGTATTACAAGTATCTTTCCTTTGAAATTAAGGAAAAAGCCTTCTGCCTCAATATCACATTCATGATTTTAACTTTATAGCCTACATTATAAAGAACTTGTTCCATATAATCTTCAACTTCGTTCCATATAATCTTCAACTTGTCTCTGCAACCCTATGACTTGATAGAGCTTGGCTTCTTTTACCATGAATAAGGAGCACGCTAATGACCTTCTAGCGCCGGGCAGCTGGCAGACTATCATTTCAATCAGATTCTCAGCAGCTACAGCTGTTGCATAGATCTAATCTCTGACTTAGAACACAAAGAAGAAGGTGAAAGTAGAATCTTCAGTACGTTCACTCATGACACAGTCTTTACAGGCAGCACCACTAATGAGACCGATTCCCCCCTTTCATATTGACAGCCTCAAAGGTTTGTGTTTAACCATATACTACTCCATGGCTCATACGACAGGGTATCATCATCAGCAACAACATCATTGAGCAACTGCCCAAGCGACAAGAGATTAACAGCCAATGAGACTAACAGTGCTGGTCATTTGAACCAACAGAAATGTTGTGTGATTGAGTCCATACTTTTCACTGACAAGGAGGACAAGATAGATATCAAGTACACCAGCAAAGGAAGTAGCTACTCTTTAAAAAAAGCGTGACCTTAAAGGTACTATGTCCCTTTTGCAGCCAACCTCAAATGCTGTAGAACTTTGCAGGAATTATGAATATGTCATGTATGTCCTATCTGTGAAATTTAAACGTTAGCAGTGTCCTCATATTCAAATTATGCAAGGAAACCCGTTTACTTGCTAGACTTCACTGTCAGGCACTAATGAGTGACTGACTGGCTTTTTTTCTTCTTTGGTAATAACATACATGAAAAGAGTTGTAAAGCGTACATGAGCATTTGTCTACATCAATAACCCACTTCTTGTGATGGCCAAGATTAAACTGATTGAATCTTTGCGCAGCATAAAAAGTATGACCATTCGGTACAATTGTTTGAAAATTAAGACTATTACTTTTGGGCTCTATAGCCCTAAAGTCGATTTGACAACTAATAGTCGTTATTTTCCCACTTGAAGATATTTTCAAGCCCCACCTTTTTTAGGGAAGTTCTAAATTAGTATTATCTTTCAAATGCAGTTGGAATTTAACTTTTTCATTTTTTTGGCCTGCAAATGGGACATAGTACCTTTAATCCTCAGGGAGTGGAGATGGTGCACATCGTACATGAATGATTTGATGATCAGGGTTATAATATCTGTAAAGCGCTTAGAGACCGCATTTCATATAAAGCATCACATAATATACAAATAATGAATGGTTATGAGTTCAATGGTGCGAATATGTTCATGAGTTGAAAGATTAACATTCTATTCAACGAGGCGTCAGCCGAGTTGAATAGAATTAACGTTAATCTTTCAACGAATGAACATATTTGCACTATTAAACGAATGAAAAACATTCATTATATGTTTTATACAACATCGAAGAAGACCTAATAGAACGTTAATCAACAAATTATGCTTTACTCGTTATAAAGATAAATTAAAGTTCGAGTCAAGCCTTCTCGATTACATGCAGATTGCCTTCGCGTCAGATACACTCAGGGATACGCGCACATGCAGCAGAGAGGTACGCAGTCTGCATATAGCCAAAAATGCACGGCGCATATAACCAAAAATGCACGACCGTGCAATATACCATCTATTGAATATCATGTGACCAACAATCGTCCAATCAAATGACAAGGATCCACGTAGGTGTTGTATAAATCCAGATAATTATCTAGGTATGGCAGAAGAGATCATGCAGGACCCCCCCCCCCCCCCCCTCTCTGGATTGATCCAGATTAATCCAGCACAAATCTATGGTATGAACAGGGTCTTCATTCTAACAGTCCTCAGAAGCAGAAAGATAGACCGTAAGAACAGCCTCTGTCTGAGAGGTTAGCAATAGTATTAGCATACCAGAGAGGTTGTCAATCATGGGGCAAGCAGTTGCCATGGCGCCAGACAATCTTATATTCCCTCAATAGAATTATAGTTGTAACAGAGCAGCTTCACTGAGTATACAATGTTTACAAGGACAATGGACCTCATTATAGTGTATCACTACTGATAAAGATAGATCAATGAAACCCTATCAATAACTGAAATCATGAATATCATTATAATAATATTCTGTTTAGGTGTACAGTGCATATCATAATGATATGATGTTTCTAATCATATATTTCATGGTACTTTGGACTCAGCCGTTGCTTGTAAGTAGAAGGCCATTTTGAAGCAAGTCGTGTTTAGTCAAATTTGTACTTTACATATTTCACCAGATTTTGTTAATATTTTTGATGAAATTATAACATATGACATTACATTTCATAACAAAAAATTTCCTTTCTGAATTTGTTGACTTGTGAGAGACAATAATATTGATATTTCATCCAATGTAAAAGAATTATATCATATTACCTAATGTCATCTGTCATTTATCAATACTCGGTCTTATTTTCTGGTCAACCTTGTCTTACATGATAAGCCAAATTTATAAAAAAACATGTTTAGCATCCTGCTTTTTTGAAAAATAGGAAGGAGGAGGCCCTTTTTTCTTCTTCAAAATGGCCGCTCGGTACATTTTCCGTGACAGTCGGGCTATGTTTCAAGATGGCCGCCAACATTTTTTTTTTTTTTTTAAATCAGAAATAGATCCATTTTGGCAGTGTTTTTCTTTCTTTTTTTTCTTTAAAAAAAATATATATATAAAAAATAGGAGGCGGCCCCCAAAAAGGAAGCGGGTGGGGACGCTAAACATGATTTTTTTTTAATGGCCTTAAATGCCTTGTACCTGTATCATTAGTCTTTACATTCTCTTAAATCAGAATACTACTTTGAAAAAATATAACTGGGGTCATTTTAACTAGACAGACAGTGTCACTCAATTTAGTTTGGTTTTCATTACATGTCATCCAAAGTATGTTGCTCCTAAATCTCTTGATCTGGATTATACAAGGGATTGTTAATAATTGTTTCTTGCAAAGTCACCTCTAGTCTTTGTTTAGAGCATATCGAAAGCCAACAATGCCTGATAATCTTGTCAACTTTGTTTTATTAACCCCCTCTAGATCCTTTCCATTCATCTTCCTAAGGATGTAGAATTCATTGGGAGAGTATAGGACCTTCAAGAAGAATAGTTGGAGTTTTTATTCTTTTAGCAGATAAGCTCTAAGATCTGTAACAAAGCTTATGAGTGAACTGATTTATAAAGCTCTTTTATCAAACTCTTTACATATTATGATTAGGCACTATGGTAACAATGGACTGACTTTTGTTTGTTGTTGTGATTGTTGTTGGTCTGCTTCATTTGATAAAGGTACAGTTATATTCATGAGATATAGTGGACTGAGTATGAAAAGAAAAGCCTCAATAGGTGATCATCACTCCACTGCTCTAGCAGAAAGTCAATTTGGGCGTACTCTAGAGTGTAGTACATCAACAACAACAAAAATGTTGCTTTGCTTTGCTTCCCATTGCCCATTTGACTGATGGTTTACATGTATTTTGAATGCTGATATACCACCATTGAGATGGGAAGGAAGATGGATGTAAGAAGAGAAGAGAAAAGGAAGAGAAGAGAAAAGGAAGAGGGGAGAGAAAAGGAAGAGGGGAGAGAGAGAGGGGGGAGAGAGAGAGAGAGAGAGAGAGGGGGGGGGGAGAGAGGGGGAGAGAGAGAGGGGGAGAGGGGGAGAGAGAGAGAGAGAGAGAAAGAGAGAGCTAGAGCTAGAGAGAGAGAGAGAGAGAGAGAATATATAGTTTCAAGTGAAAAAGCTAGACCAGTAGTACATGTATCTTCTAATTGTGTTTGCTTACGTGCTTGATGCTAGAGTTTTATGTAATATAACGTTTAATGAATATAAGATAAAGTGCCTATTCATTATATTGTGTATAGACTTTGAACTGTGATAGCCAACTAGAGGAGTGATCATTAGGAGTTGTCAAATAGCATGAGTTTATGATGCCCCCCCCCCCCCCAGCAAAATTTTAGTTCAGAAAATATCACTGAGTTATTGATTGATGTGTGAATTATTCATAACGTCATTTCTTTCATAACCCAACTGGCAGCTGTATTTAATTAGAACATGTTGAAATTAGTTATTTTTAAATCCAAGAGTGTGCGTTTATAATTTGAAGTACAGTAAATATTTTTGTTTTCATTTTTATTTTTGAGCTGTATCAGTTTATGTTTCATGAATATTCATTTCGTCTTAAAGTCAATATTTGTAAAATCACTCTTAGCTATTCATTATTGTTATTTTTTTTAATAATTACATTCAAATTTTTTAATGTAATATTTTAATATGCCCATATTTCTGATGATATAAGATATTGTTCAAAGTTTCATATCTTACACAAACTCAAGATTGCTTAGAGGTACATGATATACATTCATTCACAAATTTAGATTGGAGCCATTCTGTATATTGGCATACATGTAATCACTGACCTAGAACTGTGGTTATTTTGTTATTGTTTTGGCATATTTAGCATACTAGAGTTTGACCAAAATTACACGCTTGCTCAAAGCATAGTAGGTTTATGCTCAAAGCCAACTCTTTGTGGGTAAATATGGATGTTTTGCTGGAATTTCATATCCGTATCTCCATTTGATATTGGATGCTAGTGGATAGTAGGTGAGCATTGATGAGAAACCCCTACAGTGTATAGAAGTAGGCCTTCAACATGTATGTAAAATGTTGGACTCTCATGAAAATCCAGCCAGTTTCAGGAACATGATTTAACCGAAACATAAAAAGAAACATAGAATCAACCGTATTGTAGGTCTAGTTGATATTGAGATGCTGTGTAAACCCAAAAGGTAATTACTATTTAAAAGATCTCCCCTCCCTCGCAAAAAAGCCCCCAAAAATGGCAACAACAACAAAACTAAAACCTGCACCTAAATGAATATTACAATCTGATATTTAGAGTACTAGTTGTATGAACACTTGAATTGTCGTCACTAATTTGTCAGTAGATACTTAATTCAATTTTCAGATTTCCTTTTTAATTTTCAAACTGTGTTTAAGATTGCTAGATAGGACTTGACATTACAGTTACCCAGTTTCCTATCATTGAGCTGCTCAAATGTGTCTCATAGGTTAAATGCAAATTTGAATGCGGATTAAGAGCAAGGTGTAGAAGATGGGAGCATGTGTAATGTTTACCATTTTGTGATTGTTTTCTTTTATTTTCTACTTTGATATAACTAGTTTCTCCCCAATATTTTAACATATATTTAATGTCATTC